>CAJVQA010007508.1:0-13771 GCA_910591915.1 Cetraspora pellucida | reverse complement strand
CTGCATCTTTTATTAAGGTTGTAAGACATGTATGGTTCCAGAAGCAAGTTAAGAAGTGTATTATATCTTCTGGTGCACTATAGCACCTTGGACAGAGATAGTTTGGGTATTTGATAGTGTTTTTCCAGTAGAGTATAAGATGCATAGGTAATTCTTCAGAAAGTATTTTTATTTTAAAGTTTTTTAGTGCTGAAGAGAAAGGATCAGTCACTAAGGCCAGAGGTTTTTCTCTATATGATAAGTATTGCAGTATTAGTGACCAGTTGATCTTGTTTTGTAAGGTGTGCCAGGATGAGATCCACTGTTGGTTAAACCAAGCCATTCTGTTTGTGATTTGGTAAATTTGTTTTAATATAGTTTTTAATAAGTATGTGCAAGGGTTACCAAAAAGCTTTGGAATGAAGCAGTTATATAAGAATTTTTGCAATATAGGATCTAATAGGAATATATTGTTTTGAGCTTGTAGAATTTTGAGGTCTTTGTCCAATATAATTGTTAGGGTTTGGTTATATGTTATTGCTTTTAGTATCAGAAAAAGGTAGGTATATTGTTGTTTATCCAAAGCAGAATAGTTATGTAATTGAACTGACTGTATAAAAGTAATTGTGTTCACAAGCAAAGAGTTGTTAGTGATTATTTTAATGTTGGCATTTGGATTCATTGTAATGAGCACAAAAGTTAACAAGGTTATTAATATGTTTAAATGAGAAGGCCAACAGTTGATAAAACAACTGAATAAGATATCAAGATGTTGAAAGCAGCAACTAGTGATTATGCAAGAGTTGTTTTCGATATTGCATCAATCACTTGTTATATATAATATTATTGTTTTTTTGTTAAAATTGTCTTTCGTCATTGTGTCCCAGAGTAATATTGGAGGGTTGTTGAATGAACATAAGGGCCTAGCTAGAACTGGATGTATTTCTTGTTTTTGAGATTGATTTGTGTTAGTAAATTTAAAGTTAATGCTTTTTTAAAGTCATCTAGATCAATGTGGATTTCTTTTTTACAATCTATTTGAAGGTTGTATATAGGTTCTGTAGTATTAAAGTAACAGTATTTAGAGATGTAGAATCTGTTTTTTAGAGTGCATCCTTGGCAGATTGTTAGTGTATTGTCTGAATGCAAGTTGTAATATCGAATCTTAAGATGTTTTTTAAATAGATTATAAATTTTTCTACAAATTAAGTCCTTTGTAATTATCCAGTTTTTCTTGTTAGGTGTTCAGTTGGTTATGATATATGGATTTACTTCTGAAAGTGTTAATGATGGGTTTGCCAAAGCAGTTATTAGGTCCTTTATTATTGAAAACCAATGAAGACATTGGCCTCTAGGTATTTTTCTAATGTTGTAATAGAAGTTATTTCATGTTATCAATTCTGGATTTGTTGAGTTTAAAAATTGTTCGATGCTTGTAATGTTGTGGTTGTTTAATTTTTCTTTAAAATAAGAGGCTCTAGGATGGTTTTTGAGAAGTTGGTTTATAGATGTTCTAGAAAATTTTTTTGGATATGGCCAGTTATTATTATCTTGTATGGTTTGCAGTTCTAGCATATGTAATGCTATTATCATTTGGCATGTTTGTGTATTTATTTGTGACAATGGGAATACTGGTAGTTGTTTAAAATTGAGATATTTGTGAGTGCTGCATCTTGCAGTTGTTGTAGTTGTAGTTTTAGAAAAGAAGCATCGAAGTTATGATGATTTAGGTTTTTTTAAAATGTTGTAACTAGTGCTAATGTTTGGGCTTGTTTTAAGTCTGTTAGTACATAAATGTCTGAATTGAATAGGAAGGAATTTGAAACCCCTCATGCTAATCTTGCCTTGTTTTTTATTAAATAAGTACAAGCTTTGTTAAGTGAGCCTAGTTGTGCAAAAGAAAGAAATAAGGAATATAGACGATAGAGAAGGCATGAAACAATAACACTGTTTATAATATAGATTGCTTGTTTTTCTGTTATATTAGCGAATTGTAATTTTTTTAGATTGATTTTAGCTTCAGCTATTATTTCTTTTTGTATTAGTATTGGTTTTCTGTTAGTCAAGAACCATGTTTCCAAGTATTTAAAAGGTGCCCCATTGTTGATTGCTTTCAATTTTTCTTTATCAAAGAGTATTGTTTTGTCTGGATCTGATGAGTTTGTAACTAGAGTGGACTTTAATAGGTTGACTTTTATGTTGGCGAATTTGTAAAAAGAGGAGACAGTATGTAAAATATTGGTAAGCGAGGCTCTGTTTGGTGCAATCTATAGGGAGTCATCCATGTAGGCCATTACTGAGGTGTGTATCTTTTTTGTACTAGAAAAAGGAATTTCACTACAGTATCCTTGCTGTTCTTTATATATTTGTGATATTAATAGGTCATAATATATTTTCCAAAGGAAAGGAGAAATTGTCTCTTCTTGGTCAATACTATCTTCTACTAAGTATAGTACAGTTAGACCTAAGGTTGTAATTACTCTGTTAGTTCGATAAGAGAGTAAGTATGCTAGTAAGTTTATTGTCTTGTCTGGAATGTGTATTCTTTTGAGTACTTTGCTTAAAGTTGATAAATGAATTGAGTCAAAGGCTTTTGACATGTCTTGGGAAAGGATCCAGATTTCTTTGTTATTTGTAACTGCATTTTCTAGGGTTTGCATAAGTTGTGAGATTGGCTGTAATATAGATTGATGTAGGAAAGCTGCAAAGTTATATAGAGATAGTACTTGGTTGTGCATTAGAATATTTGTTAGTTGGGTTTTTAAGATTTTTGTAAAGATTTTTCTAGTGTGGTCAATTAATGTAATAGGGTAAGTAGAGTTAAGTTTATAGTTGTAGGTTTGTTTTTTTGAGATTGGCCAAATATTGGCTTTTAGCCATTGGTCAGGGATGATTTCTTGTATTAAGCAATTGTTAAATATATTTAAGAGATGGGCGAGAGCTGATGGGGGTAAGTGTTGGAGAACTTCATTTGAAATTTCTAGTGGTCCAGTTGCTTTCCCTTTAGATGCCATTTTTATTGTTTGTTCAAGTTTAGTTATTGTAATAGGATTGAGAAGGTTGTTGTAAATGTTGTTTTTAATATTGCTGAGTGGAAAATATGTTGTTTCTCATTCCTTTCAGTTGTTATTATTAGCAGAATTGTTTTTTGTCCAATTTTTAAAGTGTAGACATATGGCTTCTTTGATTTTGTTTTTATCAGTAATTATTTTGTCTGGTGAAATGATTTTTTCAAAACTGACTGGTTCTGCTCTTCTTTTTAGAATGCTATCTAACATTCGGCTTGTGTTGTCTTTGAAGTCTGAGTACTTTTGATTTGTATAGAATTTAATTCATTCACTTTGTTCTTGTTTTTTTCAAAGTTACATGCTTGCCAAATTGTGTATTTGTGCTTTTTTATTAGTGCTATTATGTCTGAGGCTGAGAGGTTTAATTATGTTTGTGTAATTAATGAGATATCGATTTCTGCCAAGGTGGCAGCTTTGGACAAATGATGGTTGGCTTTTGTTAAGCTGTTTAGTGGGTTGTTAGAAAGACAATGTAAATATTTATTAATATGTTTTAAGGCTGCATAGAGTTTGGTTGCTTTTAGAGAAAGTGCAAAGAAGAGTTTTGGAGCTGTAAAGGTGTAAGGAATATGTTTGTTCATTGTTTCTTGACTTTTGCTGATCAGAGGTTCCAGGTTTTGTTTATTTCTTCTTTGTTCATATCTGTTAAAGAGGTAGTTTGTATATTAAAGAAAGTGTTTATTGCATCTTCAAAATTATTCCAGGTCTCTTGTGTCATTTTTTCGTATAGGTATATTTTTCTTTTCTTTTTCTTGTTTTTAGGATTTTTTTGTGAAATAAAGTTGGTATACCAAGTTGTATATAGGATGCAGTGATCGCTATCCGAAATATGCAAAGCATCAATAAGTGACAGAGGTTCAAATGCTAACAGTATATCAAAGAAAATCCAAATGTCATCTATTTGACTTGTATTAGTTGGACCATGCCAGGTAGGTGTTTGGATATTGTGAAAAGTAAGAAGGCTTGTTAGATTCGCAACATTTAAATCAGTAAAAATTGAAAATTGTCTGTTTCTGTATTGGTTGGCATTAAAGTTGCCTAGTATAATTAAGTGCCAGTTTTTGGCTTTGGCCTCCATAATCCAAGTAAGCATTTGAGATTGAATATTCTTGAGAAGAGATGGATGGTTTAAGAAAATATAAATTGAGATAATGCAGGTTTTGTTGTTGTTGGGAAAGAAAAAGTCAATGCATATTGCTGTTTCTAGAAGAGTATTAATTTTGTGAATATATGGTTGTAATTGGTTACAGACCATTAGTGCAATTCCCAAACTGGTTTCATGCTGGTTCGGTTTGTATAATATAAAGTTTGAGATATAAATTTTGTATAAAGGATTAGTTAGTGATTTTATTGTTAATTCTTTTAGTTTAGTTTCAGTAATTGAAATTATGTGCATATTAGATTCTACACAGTATTCAATCCAAGTTTGCATTTTCAATATGTCGTTAATTCCTCTGACATTGTGTATAGCTATATTGATTTTTTCATTTAAATTGAATTCAATTAGGTTTGGTTCATTTAGTTATTCTTCAGATTGTAATGTAATTATAGCAGTCTTATTGCTATTGGTAGATATGTTTAAGTTGTAATTTGTCATTAGAAGGAATGGTTTTAAAAATATTCCAGTTAGGAGTTAGGAGTGATGGTAGTGAAAAAATCTTATCTGGAATAGTTTCAATAGTAAAGTATTGCTAAAGACATTCAAGAGTTGTTAACTTTTGCTTGTTCAGTTATAGGGATTGTTATACATGTTGTATCTATATTTTTTGTTTTTAGATGTTCTATAATGGCTGATGGAGTATTAGGAATGATTGGCTTGTCAGGTTGTTGTTTAGTATTGGGTGCTGCATTTTCTTCATTAGCTTTATTAGTAGATTCCTCTATTTGTATTCAGGTCTCTGGAATTTGGTAAAAATAGTATTTTTTTCTAAGCATTCTTGCTGTGTCTACTAGTTGTTTTCTTGAGATTATAAAAGTAGTAATGTTGTAGTTGTTGATTTGTTATAGGTTTTTGGGTAGCCAAGGTTTATCAGTAGGATTTGCTGTCATGATGTTTGGTAGGAGTGGAAAATAAGAATTTGTAAACAGAAGAGATCTGTTCTACAAAGTGCTTTGCAATTGCATCTTCTTGAATTAGAAAAGTAAAAGTGTCTGGTGTTTGTATCTTTTCCAAATTTTTTGGAAGTGCTGGTTTAACTTTGAAATAATCATTTGGGATGTTTTTAAAGTAGTAATCTTCCCTTAACCATTGTACTAAGTCTGGTAAGTCTGTATCTGGGTCTTGCATGTCGATGGGAAAGTGAAGTTTATATTTGCAGCTTAGATCTTGGTAAGCTAGTGAAAGTGGTTGTTTTGGGGATGAAAGGTTAAAGTAGTTTGATGAAATAGTTATACAGTCATACCAGTTCTATAGTTTTTTCCTGTAAAATACTAGATTTTGTAGTGCACTTCAGCTTGTGATTGGAAATAGCCTTTTACTGCTAGGTTCAGTTTTGATACTTCTGTTGCAGAGGTTCTAGTTTGATAAAATATTCCTTTGGCAGTCAGTCGAAGTGGAAGATTTTGTATAGTAGGATGACAATAGTCTTTGTATATGCATACTGACTAATTGGTAGCTTAAATAACAGCATTTGTAAGATGTTTTCTGGTATTTGTTTAGGATCTGAAGGAAGAGGTTCTAGTAGTGTTGCAAATGCTGTTTTGATTGCTTCTTGAATATCTTCTGCTTTAATAAGTGCTAGTTCTTTCATAAATCCTCTATAATATTTAATTATTTGATAAACTTTCTTAGAAGTCACTGTATTGAAGTTTTTGTTAGTTATAAAATCTATCATGATTTTTTGTCAAAGTTTTTAGTATATTATGTCTCTTGTTGTTTTGTCTGTAATGGTAATTGCATTCAGACTTTTGTATGTTGCTAACACTTTCTTGAACAATTCTTCATAGGCAACCTAGTGTGAAGACATAAATTTCTTTGTTCTTGTAAAGGTGAGGAAGAAAGCAGTATCAAGATGTCTGAATTTCGCTTCAATTGCAGGATAAATTGTTGATTAGTACATTTTGTTTGTAATTTGTGTATTACAAAATTAGTAATTTCTTGTTTGTCTTTAAGTGATTCTATAATTTTGTCATAGTTCTATTTGTTAATATCGAAGGGTTTGATGCAATCCTTTCTGATATTTGGCTGAATAGTATCTATCCATAATTGGGTATAATCTTGTTCATTGTTAGTTTGCATTCTTTCTTCAATTGTGATATTTTGTTTTGTTACTTGGCTATATGTTCAGTGTCTGGGTCCTGTCTGGTAACTTGCTATTGTGTTCACTAATTCTGTTTTCATTTTGTTGTTGTTTTCCTCATTGTCAAATATGGCATTTTGGCTGGTTGTTGCTTGGGCATTTTCTATATGTTGGGTGGTTACCTTACTATCCTTTTCAGCAGTTGAGTCTATATCTGTCTCTATCAGCATGTTGTTATTACTATTTATAGTAGTATGAGGTATGCTATCATAAGAAATAATTATTTGCTTGTTATTGTTGCCTGTCATATTTGCATTTATATTTTTAGAACCTGTTTTAACTGGTTTGTTGTTGTTGTTATTGGTATGGGATAATGTCATTGCATTTTCTAACGGAAGTATGCTCAATTGCCTACTTTTTATATTATTTTTTGCTCTAGGAAGAAGTGTATATCTTCTTTTTGTTGCTTGGTCAGTATAGGTCTTGTCTGGTCTATTGTTGGCCTTGCCTTTTGGCAATTTACTCGTTGTTTTGTTGTTCATTGGTAGTTGTAGCTGAGTCTGAAAGAAAAACTCAAATCTAGAGCCCTGAAGCTGTTGTGGGTCATTTTTAGTTGTAGAAGTAGTCTTTTTGTCTTTTTTTCTCTTAATCTTTGCTGTATTCGTTGTTGGTGTATCTATGTCTAGCTGCCAGATGCTACTATTAGGCTTAATATAAGCTTTGTCATATAGTTATTTAGTTTTCTTTACTGGTTTTCTTATTGTATATTTCTGATTTTTTATTTTCTTAGTAAATTAGTATAGTTTTTTCCCAAATTTTTAACTTGGCCATATTATTAAACTTGTTAAAAAACTTACTTAACATTCCAATACCTCCTATATCAATCAAAACATTTCTCTAATTAATAAACAGTTATAATGTGACCTTTAATTACTTATCTTTACTGATTCAACCTTTATTCAAACTTGACTCTAACATGCTTACTCAATCTGAAAACAACTCTTTTATGCTTGTTATCTTGAAAACTTCCTCTTACTTTGTTAACAAAAGATGTATTAATCTTACAACATATCCTACTTAGGCTATCAACAGCATTCTTAATCGTTACCACCAACTTGTTCACTTTACTAATATAAAACTTCTTCAAGAACTTATTACTGATCTACTAATTATTAAACAACATATTTAATCTTACTTTCAAAACTGGACTGCACACAAACTTATTAATCAAACTCTCTTTAATAATTTCTGATAACAATACTATCTTCTACTCCCTTACATTAACCCAACATGGTATCATTCTCTTAATTTCTCCATTACTAATAATAAACTTCTAAGAACTCTTTCCCAATTACCTAATAACAAAGCCTGTAGTTCTACAGGCATTAGTTATAAAATGCTCAAACATATTAGTTCTCAATGCACTTTTGCTATTATTGCTCTCTTTAACTATTGCCTTATTGAGAACAGAATTCTCAAACAATAGAAACACAGTTGCATTTATCCTATCCCTAAATGAAACACTTTTGATGATGACCTTAATCTTACTCAACCTATTAGTCTTGTCTAACACATTTGCAAGCTTTATACCAAAATTCTTACCAACTGACTTAACTTTGTATTTTCAACCCATCCTATTTTCTTACCTTTTAATTATGTTGCTCTTCTTAACAACAGTAGCTTAATCTCTATTCATATTCTTAACAACCTTATTAAAGATGCATTTTGCAATCATAAGAACATTTGGTTATTCTTACAAGATATAAGTAAAGCTTATGATTCTGTCAACTTTACTCTCTTTAAACATGCACTCTCTCACCTCTCACTTCCTTTATCTACTATTAACATTTTCTCTGACCTTCTCACTGATCATCACAACTAAGTTATAACTAATCTTGGCTTAACTTTATTCTATTCAGTTCACAATAACATTGACCAAGGTGAAACTATTACTTTTTTGCTATGGCATATCTACTATGATCCACTCATCTTCTATATATACTCAAACACTTCTGGTTACAAATTACAATCCTCTTGGACCACTAACCTCAAACTTCAAACATCCAACTTATTACAAAAAAAATGTTCTGTCTTGGCTTATATAAATGATACTCTTTAGATTGCTTTATTACAATCTAAACTATTATACATATTATTTATAGCTGAATTCTTTTATGCTATAGCCAATATTCAAGTCAACCCTTCAAAATCCATTCTGGTTATCAACAATTCTCTATCTTATTATACACTTATTTTTTATAATAACCATCTTTTTCCTCTATACTCTTCTAAAATACCTTTTAAATTTTTAAATTATTGGTTCATTTTGAACAATAAACTATTTAAACAAACAAAACTACTTATCTCTGAATCTTCTCAACTAATTCAAATCACTAAAACCAAATGTATTACTGACTTATATACTTACTATATTATTAATACAGTGATTATTTCTACTCTTGAATACTGACTTCAAAATATTGTAATCAATTAATCAGCTTGCAACAAAATTTTCACTCAGCATATTGGTCTTGTTAAACTTAAAGCCAAACTTTGTCATACAATACCTTCTAGTAATCTTTTACAGCTACAAATTTACAACATTAAACATATTTGGAACATTTAATTGCAACATTATATTTTTAATCTTTTTAAATAACTTAATAACTCTGACCTATTAGGCACATCTATTCATATTTGAATTCAACAATTACAAAACAATTTTTGGTCTCTAATTAGCATCTTCTCTCATTTCAATTTAATTATTAATAGTCCTAACTATCTAACTACAAACTTTAAAATTATACAATTTATTAAACATATTGGTTAGATATTTTTAATCAATCCAACTTATAATATTTCTTATACTTTATATAATGAAACTATCTCTTTAAAATCTCTTCTCTTCTCTTATTCTAAATATCCTGTTTTCAAAAAATAACTAAGACACCACAAACTTTTCTTTCTTGACCAACTTATCATCTATGATAATTTATATTTATTACATTGGCATTATATTTTTTCCAAACTAAACAAACTTTCTAAAGGTGTTATATCTTAATGGTTTACTACTCTTAAGAATATTATTACAAGTCATTCCTATCAATATTCATTATATAATCATTTTAACTTATCTCAATCAAACTAGTTTACTTATACTACTAACTATTTTAACTCTAATACCAAGTTCTGGTTACTTACTGTTCTTAATAATCAAATCATTATTGGCAAGGCCAGAAGGCATAACAGCCTTATATGCCTTACTTTTATCACTCATTGGCATTGTTCATTTCAGTCTCAGTTTACTAACCTTTATCCTACTCCACCCTCTACTACTACTATATGTCCTAGATGTCATCTTAATTTCAATACAATTACTAATAAATGCATCATCTTTATTTCTACAAATTTGGCTACTAAATTACTTTGTTGTATTAATCTTGACAAAACTCTTAACCTACATGCCAACTTTCTTGATATTGCATACTCTGTAACTATTTGATATTCTTTATATATCTTATCTCTTTCTTCATTAACAATTAATCTACAACAATTACCTTGTATCTTTTAATTATGCCAACTTACTGACAGTTTACAGTCTATTGCTAATTCTAATTATAACTTAACTACTATCTTATTTTATACTAATGGTTCTGTTATTGAGCTTGGTACTTCTCAATACTCTATAAGCATAAGCTGAGTTCAAGTTAATAACTCTATAACTACTTATTCATTTCAGACACAAGTTAAACTTTGGCCATGCTTTTTTAAAACTAAAATTCTTGCTATCCTTTCAGCAATTATTACTGCTTCTAGAAACTGTTCTGTTCATATCTTTACTGACTCAATCTGTAATCTCCAAATATTACAGTATCTACTTATCAGTTTCTAAACTTTTTTATACTCATATCCCATACTTCTCTATTTAACAAACTCTTATCAACTTTATTAACTTATACAATATTTAGCTCACTTTTTATAAAATTACTGTACACCAAGATGATCCATTTAATAATTTTGCTAACCAGCTTGCTTATAGTTATCAAATACTATCTTTCTTAACATTTCTAAGTAAAAACTCTTATAAGTCTGCATATATTCTATTTATTGACTAATTTTTTATTGAGATTCCTATTTGATGCTCTATTTATACTATCTGTTAAGCTTATATTATAACAATTTAAACATCTCAACATTGTTTTCAACAATAGTCTACTATTGCATCTAATATTAACTGGTAAGCCACTTAGCTTTATATTAATAACAATCAAAAAGTCTCTAACTTTGCTTATAGTTTTCATTTCTTTACTCTAAAAACCTTTTATGTTAAAATTCTCTTGGATTAACTACCTGTTCTTTATACTCATTACAAACATAATTCTTCTTACTCTCCTCTCTGCCACCAATGTAATCAAACTAGTTTCTCACTATACTGGACTCTTTGTTCTTTTACTCAAACAATTTATCACTTAATCTCTAATTCTCTTAACTGTATTTTAAATGCTACTGCCTTTAATATGTCTGCTAATTCTGTTTCTAATTTACATTAAGAAATTCTTACATTTAGCAGTTTTAAACTATACAACTTTTCTCATATATCATCTCTTATTTCTACTTTATCTGGCTTAGTTTCTATCAACCTTGTTTCTACTATTCATAATACTTTTATTTCTTATCATATAGCTACCTCTCTTTCTATTAAATTTCTTCTTCATCTAAACCAACAAATATATAAATAATTATGGATCCTATATTGTATTTCACATTTAGCACAGTCTTCAATTACATTTTCTATAAACTTAACTCATAATTCTCTTTCTTGTTTATCATTATCTCCTATCTTAATACTACAAATTATTACTAAAATTGATTTTTGAACTATCCAATGAATTAAATATCATACTCCTTTCTTATATATTATTACTAACATTCAAATTTAGATGAGCCTTGGCCATTCTTGTAGGTTTAGATTACAGATTATATATCTAAGTCTTTATTCTTCATATGTAATTTAAAAGCAAGCTTTTTTTTGTAAAAACTTTAATTGAATTTCAATAAAGTTAAAGGCATGGCTTCATTATTAGCAAAAACATTAATATTGACCTATTTGAACTATCATTATTGATCTACTAAAAAATTAGTACATCATTATTGACTATTAAAAAAATTTTAATTTATCATTGTTGATATTTGTATGTTTTAATAGTATCACATATTCATAAATTTTTTAATACTATCACACATTGAATTTTTTTAACTGCTGTATTTCATTATTCTGTATTAATAAAGAGATTTCATTAGTTTAAATATAAATCTTTAAAAACTGTAATTATATAACTCTATGTAATTTTTGACATAATTAAAGGTTAATATCTTTTATTCGAGGTCTGAAGTATCATGTTCTATGAGATCCATATCATTTTACTGACAATTATTTCATCGACAGCTCATTTAGCCAACATCACACCAAGTGACAATTTACTAAAAATATATACCTGAAACTAATAAAACCCTAACACTAACCCCATGTGATGTCAGCTAAATGAATTTTCAGTGAAATGACTGTTGGTGAAATGAGCAGCACCGTGTTCTATGAATGTAAAAATTAGACTTGATAAACTAAAATAAATTAGTAATCCTATGATAGATATAAAAGCTAATCTTTTTTTAAACATAATACATCCTTTTTGACTTTGCTCTATTGTAATATTATTATATTTTATATTGCAATTAAATTTAACAAACACATTTAATATTGAATATTTACAAAATTTAATATTACTATGATTGCATAAATATTATATATACAAAATAGCTATTCACTCTGTCTATATTGATAATGATGGTGTTATTTATTTGCTATTTGGACGTGCAGTAGAACAATATCTTTATTTACTTTCTATTTCAAATAGTATTCATTATAAGGTTCAAAGCAGAAAGCAGATAAATGATGCAGTAAAACAGAGACTTGTGGTAATCGAGCATGTAGAAGGTTTAGCTAATTATATTAGCTAGGAAACTGTAAAAGGTTAGCATAAATCTACAAATCATCTTGATAATATCTTATGATTAACAAAAAATAGAAAACATCATGTCTAGCAAATAAGTATAGTGAAAGAAAAAAACTTTCAAGTTTGGTGTTGGACTTGGTTCTGTTTTGGTGAAAGTGGCTGTCAAAAGCTGTATAATGGAATTGGCTTATATATTGAATTATGCAATCATTATATTACAGAAAATATTAAGAATCCTCTTGATATGCATAAACACAGTATATGGATAACTACTGAAGTTATGCTTTCTGAAGTAGATACAGATCTTCCCATACATATAACTATTAGTGAATATTATGTTTTATAAAATATTATTCAAGAAAAAGCTATATTATCCTGAATTAATCTAAGTTGAAAAGCATAAGATTTGGCAATTTTAAATTGTTAAGCTAACAAATTTACAATCAAGGAAATTAAAATGAAACTTCTTGCACCCTATAATGGAGCATCACAACATAAACTACAAAAATTATATGATAGTCAAAGCTTTATATGTGATGATATAAAACTTTACTAACTGCTTAAAAAAGATAATTTATGTATAAGAAAAAAAATAGGACTATGAATAGTAGTTCATGAGTTAGTAATGGGTATACTAAAGAAAAGGGTGTTATTTTGTATTATCAACAACCAGATATCAATGCAGATAAAAATAGTTCAGAACATTATTATCAACTTACTAAGAGTGATAACCTGTAACTTCAGCAAGCACATGATTTTGAGTTATTTTGCTTTAAAGTTGATAGAAAATATGATTTAAATAGTAATAGTTCACCAGTATTGTCTCTTGTTGTTAAAGACTAAGCAGGTTATAGAATTCCAATTGCATTTGAAGTATTAAATAACTTGCTGTTGAAGCAGTTAAATGAAATATTCTATGTGATAGTATTAATTGTATATATAAGTATCAGTATATAAAACTAGAAAACAGGAAGGAATTTATGAAAATTCATCATTGTGCACAAGATGGTGCCCTTATACAATGATTGATAAATACAGACCAACAAAACAGGGGCTTCAACCCATTTTTTGTAGATTAATTTTATATTGGTTTTATATTATGCAAATATTTGGAAAGCATCTTAAAGATTTAAAAATTGCTGATCATTATCGATATCCAATAGCTATCACATTTAAAGTCATAGGCTAAAGCAGAAGCAAAAAGAAAGCTATAAAACTTGGTCATGCCTATGAATTATTTATTAGATCCTTGCCTCAGCCAGAAATTACTAAAGAATGTTTATACAATGATATTGTTATAGGTGAAAGCCTTCTTAATTTTTACACTATAACGATGACACAGCACAGGGAATCCCTTACGGGTATATGCGGTGTCCAAGAGGGAAGTATAGCTTCTATTAGACATTGTCAAGAAACTATACCCTTCTCTGAGGCAGTTCGGGAAAGGTAATGCAATACTAATAACTTTACTTTA
>CAJVQA010007507.1:0-13771 GCA_910591915.1 Cetraspora pellucida | reverse complement strand
AATACAAGAATAAATATATAACAACTACTAATAATATAATATACTATGCTATGCTAAAAATCTACTTTGTAACACTATATATTAAGATGAATCTGTTTAAAAATTTTGCTAATAGCAGAGAAGTATTATAATAAAAAACAAGAAAAAAGACTAAGCTTTTTTCAAAATATCTATAACTTTAAATATGAAAAGCCAAAGCTGATTAAATTTGAAATAAATACAAGAAAAAAAAAAAACAAGAAGCAATACAGAGCAAAAAGAAACAACTTCAATTATACAATGAATTGAAGAGCATCAAAACATATTGCAAAAAATACTAAAAAAGCTTAACAGTTTAAACAATAGGCAAATAAATCCTGCTTATAGCACCTAAAAAGCATCTTAGTTGAATTAAAGAACCTAAGTACAGAGAGAATAGATGTTTCAGAAATATTGAAAAATAGTAAAAAAGTTTTTTCTGATTAAGAATTAATATATAAAGAAGCATTACTAATAAAGTTAATTAAAAAAAAACAATTTGAAACTAAATATCATATATCATAATATTAATAGAATAAAAAGTAATAGCTACAAAATAGAATTAATATATAAATAAGTTTTGAACAATAAAATTAATATACTAGGTTTGGCAAAAACAAATATTAGCAAAAAAAAAGGTTTTTTTATCTCAAAATATTTGAACAAATATAAAAATTTTTGGTCAGATTCAAATGCATTAAAAAAGAAAGACTCAGTAATTGGAATGCTAATAGAAAAAAGATAAAAAAGACATCTTGATCAAATAGATAAAGTCAATAAATATATAATAATAGCAAACTTTATATTTAAACAACTGAAACTTATAATTATAATAATATATATGCTATTTAATAATAAAGAAGAACAGAAGAATCTAAAGAGCAATTATAAAAAGATATATTAAAAAAACTTACAGAATACAAATAGTAATTATGAGTGACTTAAACTGCATTGTTGATCTAGAGCTAGATAGGCTTAGCATTTTAAAATGCAACTCTTTTAAAAAAAATTGATTCTAAAATGGCTAATTAGTTAGTTCAAAAATTCTTTCAGAATAGGAAATTTAAAAAGTAAGAAATTTTCATAGATAAATAAAAAGTCCAGTACAAAAATTGATCAAATCTGAATAACAGAAGAGCTTGCAAATGGACTCATTAATGCAGAAATTCAAGATACATCTAACTGTACAAATAGTAACTATGGTGCAGCAGTTGCAAGATTAGAATTAAATTATATAACTGTATAGTACAAAGTATCAAAACTCAAGAAGTTAGAATAATATCAAACAATTTTTTTATATAAAAAAGCAGCAAAAGAGAATTAGAAAAAATATAAAAAAGAGTTAGACAGGATGTTTAAAAATAAAAATCTAGCACAAAGAATAAAAAAAAACAGGTTAAAACATACAGAGAAGTCTAAAGAAGACTTGAATAAAATATGAAAAGTTATAAGTAAAAGTATATTAGAAGCAGCAAGAAAGACAATACTAAAGAAAAAAGTCCTAAATACTACTAAAAACAAAAAGAACAATAAAGCAAAGAAATTTGAGTTGACTAAAGAATTATTATAGCTAGGAATATGAATCAGCTTAGAAAATATAGAAGATTTCAATATTATAGCAGAATATATAAATAAGCAATATAAATCAGTATAGAAAAAATTTTAGAAATATAAATAGAAGAAATAATCTCTAATATATAGCTAGTAAAAGATTTTGTATAAAAAAAGAACAGAAGAGATAAGAAAACAAAGGCTAAAAGAAATAAAGCAAAACATCAAAAGAAAATATCAAATAATCAATAACAAGTAGAAAAGAATGTTAACAAGTCTATTGGACAAATTATTAAATAAAATAAAAATAGACAAACTTGTTAAGCTTGAAAACTTAAATAGTAAACTGGTAACAAACTTACTAGAGATGCTTGAAAAGACCAAAAAGCATTTTCAGTAACAATTCAGAAAATGAAATTTTCAAAACTATAAGATTAGAAATAAGTAAAATAAAATATATTAGCCAAAAAAAAAAATTGATAAAAATTAGTACAAATAGCTAAATTAGATTATAGAAGAAGAATGCCTAGAAATGTTATCAGAATTTAAAAATAATACAGACTTAGATGTATCAAGAATCACCTATATGCTAATCAAAGCAGCTAGCAATTAAACTTAAAAAATCTTTAGAAGACTAACAGAAATATGCATTAAAACAAGATTAATACTCAGAAAATAAAAGATGTTATAAATTTATTCAATACCAAAAGACTTAAATTAGCAATATAAGACTGATAGTATTATTAAAAACCTTGCAAAAATGCATAATCAAAATATTTACTAAAATATTAGCATAAATATTTTATGAAAAAAAATATTTTAAAAGAACTAAATTTCACAAGGTTGCCAGACAGGTTAACAGAAGAGCCAGTACATATTATTAATATAATAATAAAAGATGCAAAATATAACAAAAAAGAACTTTGGCTAGTATTACAAAATATGAAAAAGGTCTTTGACTCAGTATCATTAGTAGCATTAGATTTGGCACTTAAAAGATTTAAAATACCAAAAATAGTAATTATTTTCATTTTGAATTATTTAAAAATTAATGATTAAAAATTATTATAGACTTAGAAACAACTGCAGCTTTTGAAATTAAAAATAATATTGAATACGATGAAGTAATTTATCTTTAGTATAGAGAATATTCTATAACTCATTATTAGAAAGAATCCAAAGTGATCTAAGTTTAGACTATATATTGTGCACTTTATACAATAATAGCATAAAATCTATAATACAAAAAAGAAAAAGATAAAGACAAGCTGTAGTAGCATATATAGATAATACAACATAAATTGCATTAAAAGTAAGGGTAACATAGAACATTTGTCATATGATTTTCCTAGCAAATAAAATTATATATATAAAAAATATATATTACTAATAAAACTTTTCAGTATAATATTCAATTATTACCAAAATTTAATAGTATATAAATCTATATCTTTTAATTATTTTAATAAAATTTTATAATTTATTTTATTTAAAAAAAAAATACTTTATATTTTACTAAGTTTGCCTGAGTTAGCTTATGAGTTTTCTAGATCATACAAAATTTATATAGAAAATTTGTATAATATAAACAAAATTTTATATGTAAATCATATGATATCATATGATTTGCTATAAAATTACTAGTAAAAATAATCTACATCATCTTTACCCTTAAGTAAAAGGCAAATAGTAAAAATTATTGAAATAGCAAAAGATTTTTTTAACTTAAACAATATACAAATTAATAAAAAAAAACTATATTTTTATAAACATTAAAAAAGAAAAGAAAAATATAACAATCTTTTTTGACAAAGAGTAAATTCAGAAGGAAAATAAAAATAAAAATATATAATTTTTAGGAATTTGGCTAAACTGCAAACTTAAAAAATCAACAATAATGTCAAGAGCTAAAGAAATAGTATGAATATTTGTAAGAAACCTAAATTCAAAAAAGCTAACAATTAGCCAAATATCATATATTAATAACATATATATTATATCTAAACTAACCTATATGCTACAAATAATAAGATTATCAAAAAACATGATAATCAATATACATATATCAATAATTGATCTGGCAAAAAGAAAATAAAAATCATATGATCTGTAAGAAATAGCATGATGTATTACAGAAACTTGAGTAATCTTAACTCATTATAGGACTAGTTACTGCTTAAGCTAATTACTAGTTTATATAATCAACTTAGTACAATAGGTTCAAAAGAAACAATAATTAATATAAAAATACAAGATGGTTTTTATTTAATAAAAGTATCTAAAAATATGTAGCAAAAAATATTTCTAAAACAAGTGCAAAACTATAAAAAAATAATTTGGCATATTTAACAATGCTAAGAGCAAAAAAACTACAATTAGTTTTAAACTTTAACTATAAAAACCTAATTTAAAATAATAAAAGTACAAGAATATATAAAATTTTAGAAGAAAATTTTATACCAATAGTTATATATAAACTAAAAGAGTTAGGTATTATGTTTGTGCATTAGTTAATTAACAAAGAAGAAAACAAAATGATTATATAATAGCAATTAAGTTTTCTAAAAAAAGGCAATACCAAAGGTAGACCAGCTAAGTAGTTTAAAATTTAGAAGCAGAGATAATAGAAGAGCTGAGCTGCAAGATAATGAAGCCAAAATTTAAAATTATAGCTCCAAACAAAAGAAAATTAAAGCACAATTAGGAAAACTATCAGATAATGCAAAATGAAAAGATTAGTTAATTATAAATAATACATTATTTCATAAAGAAAAAGAAGTATTAGTAGAAAGAATAATAGCTAGAATGTCTAAAACAATATAAGTTAAACACTAAAAAGCAAGTTACTAATTAGAAAAACAAAAAACAATACTAGAAAAATGTAGAGGCTGCATGGATAAACACAATAGTGTTAGTGATAATTGTGAGAAAAAGTACAAAAAACATAAAATTTATGGAATAATTACAAGGTACACAAATAAAAAAGATGTGTAGAAACTAGAAATTAATACAAATATATTAAATTTCATTGTATAAGAAAAGATTGCAAGGTTTTAGATTTTGAAAGATATTTAAAAAAGATTTATATAAAAAACAAAGATATTAAAATAATTAAGAAACAAAAAATTAGTAATAAGATTACAGAGTTACTAGTAGAAAAACATAAGCATATTAAAAAAAACAATACCAAGTAAAAGGAATTGATTTTTTATACAAATGGATTATTAGTAAAAGCAAAAAAAGAAAACCAAGATTCAGATTATATAGAAGCTAATTGGGTACAAGTAAACAATAAGGAACAGCATATAATTAATGAAGATGTTATCAATGCTAGAGAATAGTCTTTTTTAACAAAAACAGAGCTGCTAGCTATTTGGTATATAATTCTTATAGTACTAAGCAAAAGCAAAATTAATATATACATGAATAGTGCAACAGCTATAGCAAGTATATATAATAATACATAATATATAATAACAAAAAAAAGAATAAAAAGAAAAAATTATAACTTAGTTGTAAATATAAAAGATACAATATGAACAAAAGAATTAAATTTAGAGGTAGTTAAGATAAAGAAACATAGCAACAATAGGTGAAATAACAAAGCAAATAATATAGCAAAAAAAGAAGCAAATATATAAGATAAGAACAAAATTATAGAAGAATCTGTCTTAAGATCTAATATAATACTTTGTTGAGAAGACAAAGTAATATAAAATCTAATACAATACTTTGCTAAAGAAGTTCTTAATATTAGAAACAATATAGATTAGAGCTGCATATTAGTAGTTAAAATATTAGAACTAGAAAGAGAAAAAATAAGTACTGCTAAATACTATTATAGAAAAAGATCAAAAATCAGAGTAGAACAAAATGCATTTTGATTACAAGAAGTAAAAAACTAAGTACATTCTTTAAATACATACAAAAAAGAATGCTTATACTTAAAGAATTAGTAATAAGATAATCAAACCTATATATAGATGCAAATTGTATAGTTTGCAAAAAAGAAAAAGAAGAAGACTAGTATTAATATTAAGAGTTTTACACATTTTTAATTATAACTTTTAATGTATCAAACCAAACTAAATAAAACAATCACTATTAGATTTAGCTCATTTAATAAGTACAAGATCATGTAATTCTAATTATAAAATTATATGATTAGAAGAATTTTGATGAAAATACTAATTTTAATACATGTGACTTAATTTTGATTGCTCTCATTACTATGCTAGAAATCCAGCATTTCTATTATTTCTAGTAAATCTATCATTTTGATTAGATTTATTATTTCTATTAGATCTATTAATTTTACTATATACAGGTCGAATGAATAAATAAAGAGTAAATAATAGATAAATAATAGAAAAAAATTTACCATTATTCTATCCTATATCTGCTAAATAATAGCAGCATAATAGTAGAATAACAGTAAAATAACAGAAGGTTTGTCAATATGAGTAACATAATAGTAACATTATAGCAAAATAATAGAACAGTTCTATTATTTTACTTTTAGTCTTTGTAACTAAAAGTAAAATAATAGAACTGTTTTATTATTTACTATTGTTACTATTATATTACTCATATTGACAAATCTTCTGTTATTTTACTGTTATTCTGCTATTATGTTGCTGTTATACTACTATTATTTGGCAGATATAGAGTAAAATAATGGCAGATTTTTTTTCTATTATTTATCTATTATTTACTCTTTATTCATTTGTTTAACCTGTAATATCTATTATTTCTATTATATCTACTATATCTATTATATATATAGTATCTATTATATCTATTAATTCTTATATATTTTAATATTACAATATATAGCATTTATTAGCAATAAAGTAGCCTTTATTGTAATAATTTATACATGTAAAATATCTATAAAAGTATTACTTTCTAATCTTTCAAGAAAATTAAATGTTTTTATACATTTTATAATTAATAAACTGAATGCAATATTTAGTATCTTCATATATTATCTATTGTTGCCTCTGTTTTAAAATCCAAGTTATAGTTATTATACTATAGTTGAACAGTTTATGTTATTATCGTAATTAAAGAAAAAACTACAGATTAACATTAAGACCATTTAGTAACATGTTTTTTTTATAAAAACTACTAGGTAAAGACAGAAACATTGGCAATAACAATAGCATAAAGCATACTTTTTTTTTAAAAAAAAAAAGAGTATTACTTAAATATAGCTAAATAAAACAATCTAAAGCTGAATAGAAGAAGAAAGAGCAGAAGTAAAGAAAAAACTTATTAAAGGTTTTTTTACAAGAAAAGATAGTAAAAAGAGTATAAAATATTTTGATCTTAATACAAGAAACAAGAAATTTTCTAATAAGTATAGTAGATATTATATAGAATAAATTTTATAAAAAAATTTAGAAAGAAAGATGCAGTAAAGTATCTGAATAAGAAAAAAGTTAAGGAATTGGTACAAGAAAAAAACAAACAAAAATAAAGCAGTAAAATAACAAAGTAAACTATTGCACAAAGTTTTACCAAGATCAAGAGACAAAAACTTAAGAAAAATAAAAGGTATAAAGAAGAGAAAAAAAAATAAAAAATAAAAAAATAGAAGATGTATAGAGAAATATAATTAGAAAATTAATTAGTAATAACAAGAGGTCTTACTGGAATGGTTTTAAAAACTAGTCTAAATAGTTTTTTAGTAGTGAGTATAAACTTACTCTAGTGTAGCAGATCACCTCTGAGCATTTATATAGTAGCTGAGAAATATTAAACCTAAAAATTAAGCTAATATTTGTATAATTATATATGCAATTCTTTAAATAAAGAATTTTGTAAGGCTGCCAAAAAGTTAAAAAAAATTAGAGTTGATGCATGTTATATTATAATTTGCTAGAGATGAATTTTTTTTTTTTTTGCTTACTCTAAGGCTGTAGTTATAAGTAGCTATTGCCTTTATTGTATTTAATTATGATTATATAACTTGTACAAGGTAAGTATACAACTAGCCATACATCCAACTTTTGGTTGTCTATTTTAAGTAGTCCATCTGCACAGCAGGTTCTATACTAGCTGCCATATCTGCAATCTACTAGGAGATTACCTATTTAAACATTCTGATTCCTATACTTATACTAACAAATAGCATACAAGTTTCTATACACCTAAGTGTATCTAACCTAATTGTGACCTCTCTGTCTGTACATCCATCAAGCTGTTACATATTTCAGAGTACATCACCTAACTATAGGGCTCTAGGAGGCCCCCTTGCTAACTAACTACCCACATTTAGTATCTTGTTAATAGGGCTTGCCCTTGCAGAGTTCACTTAGATCCTAGCATCAACTTCACAACATATCTCTAGTACTTATAGTATACCTCTGTTTCTGATCTCAGACTTCCAATCCAGATAGCCCAATAGGACTATAACCTGTCTCTGATACTCCAAAGTCTGCCTTTCATGGTCTTTTTCCTCTAGTTCAAGACTTTTGGTAGCCTGGTTGGTGGTACCTCTTATCTAAGGTTCTTGTCTGCCCAATTCCTTCCACATTAGTATCCATTTCCTAAGTCTAGCCTTTACAGTAGTATTGTTAAAAATTTGTGCTACCTCTTTACTCAGGTTTTTCCAAGTAGGCTTTGGTTTCTCAGTTCATAAATTTATATAACCATGAGAACTTATCTTGGGTTTGCACTGCTCAATGCCAATTTGCATTTCTCTATATAACTCCAACATTGCACAGATGTTCTATAAACTGCCAGTTATCTGGTATGACCATGTTACAGATACTGATTCCAACTGATCAATAGAATGCTATTGCCATAATACTGCTTATCTTCTGTAATACTAATATAACATAGGTGGTTTTCTAAATTTTCACTATTAGTAGGTTTTGAACTTCCAACTTACTATTTGAAAGGTTAACAACTTAACTATTTTACTAAGTTGCCACACCTCTGCTAGTGATGGATTTTAATTATATAATCTTAAATAAATATAATAAGTATGTTTTAATTTAATGATATGTCTATATAAGCATACTAAATTTTTTATTTATGTCTTAAATTCTTTTAATACTATACTAGTTAAGTATATATAAAGGCTTTAATAATAGTTAAATAATTAACAAATAAATGATCAGTAAATATAAATAAATAATTTTTTAATAATGATAGATATAGCATTTAGTATAAAATTCTAAGATGAACTACTTAAATAGGCAATCAAAAGTTGCATATATGGCTAGCTATACTTTTATCTTTGTAAAAATAATATAAAATCAGTCTTATATATATTAATAAAATTATTATCATAAAGTATAGATTTTTTTAAAAACATTATTAAAATAATTATTATAGTAAGAATAGTGTTATTTATTACCTGATTTTTTAGAGAAAAAAAAAAGTAAAAAAATTAAAATTTAATATAAAAAACCTGATTAGATATATATTAAAAAAGAAGAAAAGATGTATCTCTCTAATAAAAAAAATTAGATGATAAATAGCACCACTCTAAGTTTTATTTGACAATTATATATATTTATTGATTGTTAAATTTAGAATTATGATAAATAGTTAATATTAATTCAAAATTAGACAAAAATATAATTACTTTTTTAGTTAAATTTAGATATTATTATTTTTTTTTAATGTTAAGGCAAGTAATTGTAACTTAGAAGTTTATTAATAATATATTAGCATATAATTATTGTATATAACAGCTACAGAAATAATTATAAAAAAAGTGTATAACTAGCTATTTATACAACTTTAGTCATTGTTTATTTTAAGTAGTCTGCCTGAAGGTTTTATATTAGTTGCTATATCTAACCTACTTGTAGGTTTTCTATTTAAATATTCTAGTTTCTGTATTTATTTTTATTTTATTAACTGCAATATTAATCTGCAAATATACTATAGTTCAAAGTTATGTTTAACTTTATACTAAGTTTAATGAAGCCTTCTATATCTCATACTTACAGCTAACCTGGTATTGCTCTGGCCTAGACTATTACTTGCAGTCAAAGCTAACTATTAAACTACTATATCTTTGTAAAGTTTACTAGTACTCTAATATCTTCCTTATCTGTTATCTATCTCTATACTTTAAGTCTACAAAACTTTTCAAACTACCAATCCGGATGGTTTTGTAAGATATCTGAAGATTTTTTTCTTTTGATGATTCTGGCAGCCTAGTTGGTACATATGCTTCCCTTATATAGTTATTTGTTTCATCCTAGTTATTCTTTTTTAGGCCTTCTGTTAGTTTAATAATATCATTGAAAGTTCATATTACCTTTTTACTTAAAATTTCTAAGTAGATTTTTATGCTCTAATTTCTTAGTATTATATGCCCAGTGGTCTTATTGTGGATTTGCACTAAAGTCTTATACAACACTGATTATTTAACATTTTTCTATGTATATATAATATTACACTTTGCATAAATGCCTTAAGCTCTCATTTAAGATGATGCTTTTAAAATTACAAATCTTCTTTTCTGTTCAACTGATTGATAAGACATAGTTACTGTAACATAAATATAATTATTCAAATTTCATTATCCATAGAATTTGAACACTAGATCTGCTACTTGGAGATTGACAACTTGTTCACTTTACTAAGTTGTCACATTCTAAATTTAGATATTATTACTAATATTAATTCTATAATTTAATATTATATAATGCTTAGCAATAAAGCTTTGTATAAAACTAAAATTTGTTTATAATTATTATATTTGATATACTAAATTTGTAATTTAAAAAGTTTTTAAAATTTTTAAATTTTGGTTTAACTTATATAAGCCTTTATTTAATAGTAATATATTAATTATATATATATATTTTTTTTTAAATGTTAAGGTAAATACTTGTGATTCAGAATTTTATTGATAGTATATTTGACTAATAGTTGTATAGCAACTACAAGAGGCAATTATAAAAAGAGTGTACAACTAACTATTCATACAACTTTAGACATTGTCTAATTTAAGTAGTCTATCTGAAGATTTTATACTAGCTGTCATATTTGAAATCTACTTGTAAGTTCTCTATTTAAACATTTAGTTCCTATATTCATTTACCTATTTTTGTCTACCAATAACTCTGGCTAATGCTAATAAAGATATGTCATAACTACTAAATTTTTAAGACAGTTCACTCATATAGAAAACCTTTGACCTTGTACTAAACCTTTTGAAATCTTCTGTATCTTATTTTTACAATTAATTTGATAATACTATAATCAAGACTAATATTTGCAGTCAAGGTGTACTATTAAACTGCTATGCCTTTGTAGAGTTTACTTTAACTCTAGTACTGACTTCACAACATATCTTTACTACTTTGGTATTCAATTCAAATTCTACTAAGCTTTTAGACTAGATAGTCTAAAAAGATAGATTATAATTATACACTTTTGATTTATATATTTTCTAGCATATAACTTTTTTTTTTAGAATAGATTCTGATAACCTGACTAGTTCTATTTAGTCCCTTCTTAAAGGTCAGTTCTTTTCCTAACTTCACAAGTTCTAGCTTTATTTTATAGGTCTAGCCTTTATAATAGTACTGTTAAAAATTCAAACTATCTCTTGAATCTTTCAAGTAAGCTTTTGTCTTTTTGGTTTCTATAATTTACATAGCCACAGAGATTTACAGTATTATGGATTTACACTGCCTAGTACCAGTTTGTGTTTTTTCATATAAGGTACAACTATTGTATAAATGCCAATAATTTTCTAGTCAGACTGATATAATACAGATAACAGATATCTGATCTTAACTAATAGTAAAAGACAGTTAAACATAATATAAAAATAATTTTAAATTTTTGCCAGTACTGAGATTTAAACTCTAGATCTTCTACTTGGAAATTGACAATTTAACCACTTTACTAGATTATACACCTTTTTATATACTAGTTATATGCATTAAATTAGAAATTATTAAACTAATAAAATATAACAGAATAAAACTTATATTATAAATTAGTAAAATTTGATATACAAATTACATAAAAATAAAATCTGCTTTTGCATAATAAAAAATAAAGCTAAATGCAGATTTTATTCTAATGTAATTATAACAGATTTTATTAATTTATATTACAGATTTTACTTTTTTTTTAGTGTTAAAGTAAGACCTTGCTTATATTTTTGTTAGTAATTTAAAATAGTTATATAAGATGTAGCTAGTAATAGAACTATCAAGTTGTTAGTTAATAATAAAACAATTAGTAATTAGTTAATAATAGTTAATAATAATTAGTAATTTTAGTAATTATTAAAAATAGATATTCAAGTATTTTAATAATTGCATATATATATAATTGTTTGAGTCAAAATCTTAGCAAACCATTCTAACAAACCATCTTAACAAACAAATTTCCAAAAAAAATCAATCAAATGCTAACCTAATATATCAAAATTCTATTTCTTGAAATTTTAACAGTTTTTGTTTTAATTGTTAACAAAAAAATAATAAAATATTAGTAAATATAACATTAAGTTTAAAATTTTTTTCATCTTAATATAAATTTGAAAGGAAAAAAACTCTGATTTGGCAATAGTTTAATGAAGTTGAAAAGCTAAACAGTTTACATTATTTAGCACAATGTAATTTTTGCAAACAAAACTGTTTTGGCAAATCTTTAAAAATGATCAAATATATATTAGTGATGTATAAAGAAATTTATTAAGATGAGCATGATAATATTAAAAATATTTTAAAAAATGCAAATACTAAAAAAATTATCAACTTACAAAAAAACAATTCATTATCTTAAGTTAATAATCATAATGTTAATATGAATACAAATATTATACTAACAATTAAAAATGCTTCAGTTTTTTCTATTAGAAAAAAGGCATCTGTTAATCATTAATTACTCAAAGAGTAAATTTTAGCAAATGCATTATTATTATTTGTAGAAGATTTTAAAGTAATTAAATTATTTCATATATTATGACCTAAGTATAAACTTCAATTATGCAAATAGCTAAATGCAAATATTTTAAACAAGATACATAAAAATGTTTAATGCAGCATTCAACATTTTATATCAAATTCAATATTTTTAATACTATCTGATAACAGATAGACCAATGTTTTAAAAGATAGCATATTAAATTTTATTATTACAAATGAAAAGCATAAAAGTTAAATTTTAAAAATAAATAATTACTTTATTTGATATAATACAGATGATAATATATTTGCTATATATAAAGAAATTAGAATAAGTTTTGGATTAAATAAATAGATTACATTTATTTCAGATAGTAAAACAGATTTTAAAAAAGTACAATGTCTTATGTAAGAGATAAATATTTTAATTATATAGTATAAATTTTTTATATTATATATTAATATTAATATTATACATATTTAGGATTATAATATAGCTAATAAAGTTCTAAAAATTCTATATATAACACATCAAAATAATTTATTAGTAAAAAAATAGTCAAATCAGCATTTTTTATGCTATTTATAAAAAAAATACTAGTTATTATTAATTATTTTCAAAATTCTAATATTGCATTGTTCAAGTTAAAAAAATTGGCTAGTAATGCAATATTAAAACTCCAATATTCATGCATTACCTGTTGAACAATATTTACAAAATTAGCTAAAACTATTTTAGAAATTAAAACAAATTTATAAGTATATATATATATATATTATATATCAAATAATATAATTAATATATACAATATTGATATATATATCTAATCTATATTTATTTTTAGATTATTGCACTTATACATACATTCTATTTAATATCATATTCACAAAGAAGTAATATTATAATTAATGTTATTAATGATGATGAATTTTAGAAAAAACTTAAATTGTTTTATAAATTATTAAAACTATATGATTATATTATTAAAATCCTTGAAATAAAAAAAGCAATATTAGATTAAGTAGCCTCATCATGAGCATAGCTTTGTGAAATTATTAATAAGAGCTTACTTACTAATAATAATTTAAAGATTCTTTAATAATAGAAATTAATAATTGTTGGCAAAAAATATATAATTTAGTTTTTTTAATTATTTAGTTTCTTTATATATACTATTATAATGAAGAATTAAGTCTAATATAACTTTTATATAAAAAAAGTTCAACCAACTCTTTCCGACGATCCCTCACACCAACTTTTTCAAAAAGACAGACCTACGAAAACTATATAGTTATTATATTAA
>CAJVQA010007506.1:0-13771 GCA_910591915.1 Cetraspora pellucida | reverse complement strand
TTGCATTGATGGCAGAGAGAAGAGTAGGAAGAGTTGCGTTTGTGAAGAATATGAGGAACAGGTAATTCATCTAAGAGCTAGATATAAAATTTTTAGAGGCATAATTTTTGAATTAATGCATATGCTTGCTATTTTGAAAATTTACAGTACTATATATATTTTTAACTAAATTAATTATATAAACATTAGTTAATCAGAATTATTATATAAGCACCAAAAATTATATATTATATTAATAAAATCTTATACAAGTATAGGTGAAAATTTCTATAATTGACTAATAAATTTTAAAAAATAGTTACTAAAATCATGATTATGTATATTAATTATATGCTTATATTTTGTATAACATTAATCTATTAATGTAAAATAATTATATTTATATTAATTTTATTTTATTATAAGCAAAAAAGCAAAAATAAGCATAATTATTTAAATATTTGCATCAAATTAAAGAATAAATTAATATTTAATATATGTATAAAGCTTTATTAAAATGATTATTTGTATTGCTATTTATTTTAATATAACCAAAATTATTATTATCATTATTTTCATATTTATTCTTATTATTATTATCATTGGCTTTATTAAATTTTATGCTTTTAACAATTTATATTTTTTTGTTATAATAACTTTATATGATGCAATAATACCTAAAACAGCTACTACATTAATTTCTTGTTTTGATAAACCTATTATTATTAAACTAATATCAGCATCTATCTAAAAAAAATACAATAATTATTATAATATTAAAAAAAAATTACTTTCTTATTTAATGTTTATCTTTATTAAATTAATAAATTTATGCCTCACCATTAATATTTAAAAAAAAAAAAAAAAATTAATAAATTTATTACATATTCTAGCAAATTTATAGCAAATACTAACAATTCTATATTTGTTAACTTCACTATTTCTTTTTTTTAAAATAGTCATTTCAACTATTACATTAAAAAAAGATTTTAAATTTGGATTATAATTGTTTAACATTGTTATAAAATTATCAGAATTATATAAAACATCTTTACACTATTGGTGTTAATAATTATACAAAGCATCTGTAAGAGCTTTACTATAATAACACAGCATATTTTTGAATTTTTTAGAATCTATTAATTAAGACTTAATATAAGTAACTATGCTATATAGCTTAATATCTTATAAATAAAATAAATTAGAAATATCTTGGTTTTGCATTATCAATTTTGTTTGCAAAGTTTGTATTTCTTCTTTGGCTTGATTCAAATCTTGTTTAAGTTGATTAATTTATTTTTAGAATACTAATTTTTTATATTCACATTTAGGAACTAATATATATTTGTTTAACACCATAGTTGTAGAATTTACATTATGATTGTTAGTACTATGAGAGTAATTAATGTTCACTTATTTCACTTGATAGTTATATATTTTTTCTTCTTTCACTTTCTTTTATTTACTGAGTTTACTATCATGTTGCTATAATATGAATAATAGAGATATTATAATTCATTAAACTTAGTAAGTTTAAATTTATTATCTTTAAGCTTTTTTATAGCAAGAAAGATAACTTTTTAGTAATAAATTGTTTTTTGATTTGCAAAACAAACACAACATAGCTCAGGATTTGATGCTCTTTTTATTTGTCAAATAACTTGAACCTAAAGCTAATGATATAATATTGAACTAAAAAAAAATATATGATAACTTAAAAAAAAGCAATATAATGAAACAAAAAAAAAAATAATATAGTAGTAAAAAAGAGTGATAAAGCAGAGAAAAAAATAACATAACAGTAAAAAAAATAGTATAAAAGCCAAATTATTAATGTGAGACCAAACAAACTGTACAGACAGGTAAGTGTTGTGAAATTAAAATGAATTAACATTTTTTTATGAGATTAACTTAAATGAATATATATAAAACAGATAATCAAAGATGTTTATGCAAAAAGGTTTTATTATACTATGATATCTATATAAAATTTAACAAATATTTATCATATCTTATATATACCAATATAATTATAGCCTAAAATTTTGACCAATCACAGAAATCTTTATCTATGCTTCTTATATATAATACATATAATTTTTAAATTTTCTAATTTTTTATTGAATAATATAGTTTATTACTATAGCATTATAACACTATACTCTATAAAAAATTAAGTTAAATTTTATACCTTATAAAAAATTAAGTTAATTAAATTTTATATAACATCTGATCTAAGTTTTGATTATATATTTAATAAAATAAACTTCTATTGAACATTATATATTACATTATGATAATAATATTAACATCATAGCAATAAAAAAAAATTGCATAATACCAACAATTACAAGTTTATAAAGCTATTAATAGTGTGATACAGTAATCTCTTTAGTTGTTTTTTTATAGATTAAACAATAAATAATTCAAATAAATTAGATAAATCTATTATAAAACCTAAAACTATCGAACCTGAAATTATTAAACCTAAAACTATTAAACTGAAATTATAAATTTATCTGTTAAAAAAACTTTTCATAATTAGAAATTGTGTAAAACTTTTTTATATAAATGGGCTAAGAAACAGAAATTTTGAATTATTAAAAATCAAGTATATTATGAAGAAGATGTTGTATAATAACAAATGTTTATATATGATTATAGTCAAAGTTATAATTCTAATTCAAGTAAAGATACAGCTTCAAAGAAGATAAATTGTCTATTTTTGATTAATATTTTATGTCTTAAAAATAAAAATTTTGAGAAGTTAGTATTTTGAATAAAGTTGTAAAAACTTACAATTATGTTTTAAACAGAGAACTGATAGGATTTGAAGAGTCTAAAAAATTTACAAAAGAAATAATTAATGATATTTAGATTTATGACTATTTTTTGTAAATTTGATGCTACAAATCAGAAAAGGTTTCTTAAAAATAAATACCTATTACATCTTATTTACTCAAAAGATTTATATGCAACTATTAGTAAATTTTGTCTAACAAAAAATTTATTGTCAAATGATGCATCCCAAGTTTCAAATTGGTTTGATTAGCAGAAAGAGCTTAACTTCTGATAATATATAGCATGAAGTTAGGATAATGATAATGTTCTAACACATTTAATATGAATGACCTCAGAACAAATAAAAAACTAAATGAAATATGCAGATTGCATTCTTAATAATAATATATACAAGACAAATTATTATAGAATGGCTTTTTATTTTTTTGATAGGTTCAACAATAAATAGAAAAATATACTATTAGCATAAGACCTTTTAGCCAATGAAAGCATAAAGTCACATGCATGAATGTTCAATTAAATAATTAAAGCAACTGATATAATTTTAGATGTAATACTTACAGATACTAACTCTGCTATTGATTCAGTTATTTATAAAATATTTTCTTCAACTTATTCTATCTATTGTGTTTACTATATGACTTAAAACCTATACCAGAATCTTAGAAAAGTTTTGAGTAATGAGTATCAAAAATTTTTTAATGAATTCTATTGTTGTTGAAATAGTTTTGTTAAAGATATATTTAATCAAAGTTTTAAAGAGCTTCAATGCAGTTACTCTAATGCTCAAAAGTATCTAAAATTTATTTATAAATCAAAAACTTCTTGGGTGCATTGTTTTACTGCATTTAGAATTACAGATAATTTTTTTGTTTTTTTTTTTAAAAAAAAAACAATTTGATTATTTTAATTTTTTAAGTTGATATTATAGCAACCTTTTGTATAGAATCTGTTAATAAATGTTTAAAATATTTGTTACACAATTCAAATATTTTATTATATGATCTTATAATAGAAATTCACTGACTTCTCAATATGCAAGTTAAAGAGAATAAGTATAAATTTTAAAAATTATTAATTTCTGCTATAAGAAATTAAAGCAATTCAAATTTTTTATTTACTAAGATAGACTAATGTATTTAGTAATATCTTATATCTCTATGTTAAAGATATATAAAAATAAAATGAACTAATTACTATATGTAGTGAATTTCATAAGTATAAAAAATGATAAGATTAATGTAATAAAGATTAAATTAGTAATGCAACCAATATTTATAATTTTGAATGTACTACTAATACTAATAACTTTATTTTTACAACTCATGCAAAAAATTAGCTAAAGTATATAACAATAAGTTTTCATATCAATAAAAATTTAAATTTATATTAATAGAGCAATCTTATTATAAGTGATGATTTATTAATTGATATTTTATAAGTTACACTTAAACAATTGTTTAAATTTGTAGATTCTTACAATATTAATAAGATTTGGGCTGTAAGTATTAGAAACTCATTAAATATAAAGCATTTTATTATATTATTGCAGAATCATGAATATATATATACATTGTTGTACAGCAAACTGGTGAGTCTATTGCTAATTTCTTCTAATTCATGTATAATTTATGGCAGCTAAGTTGAAATAGGCATGTTAGATTTGGCTAGTGGTTTATATGTAGGTAAGTACTACTCTTCTCTTTTAAGTCCTTCCTTTAACCTATTCTTCTATTAATCCTTACCTTTTTTTGTTTTCTTTTTACTTCTTTAACCTGGAATTACAAAACATCGAATCAGATTGAAGTTCTTCCTTTGCATTAATAATTTAGATATAAGATTTATGATGAATAATCAAAATGCAGTTTAATAATTTAATAGTGAGCAAATGATAGTTGATAATGATGGATTTAACAATAGTTTTCAGTTTAAGTTAGGTTATAGTTTTACTTTTAATATAGATCTGATACTTAAGTTTATTTTAGCAAATGTATTGACTTAAGAGTATTACAGTTACTTTTTTTTTGGGCAGAAGGCTCTTTATTTGTAATAAAACTTTTATTTATATTGGTCATTAATTTCTAACATAAATCTAATATCTGTTACATTCTAATTATATTTAAGAAAAGGCCAATATCACATTTATCTTATAAGTAAAAGAAATAGCATAAGTAACAAAAGTAACAGAAGTAAGAAAAGTAACAGAAGTAATATTTCTGTTACTTTTTACATAACTTCGAATCAGATAGAAATCATTGCTCAATTGGGCCCTTGTGATTCACAAAAAATCAGGCTTACAATATGTCTTTTTACAATTCAATCTGGGGTTATTTGTTAGCATTACTTTCAAGTAATATTAACTACAAAAATTGCCTGCTTTTATATTTGATTAATTTTAACAAAGTGATATTATAAAAATCTAAATAGTTTAGAAGAGCCATTTCTACAAACTGATAAATTTATGCAAGTAAGTTATCAAATTATATAAGAAAATCATAATGTATAAGAAAATCAAAATATGTTAGAAATAATATATAATTCAGACAAGATTTTGTATTTATACTCTTTTAATTAGAACTATAAAAGCTTTTATAAAAAAAGTCTAACAGTTCTTTAGCAGAAAATTGTTTATAAAAAAATTCATAGTGCATATAAAAAAACTCTCAATAAAGCATTGCAAACTTATTCAAAATCAATATAGTTTATTATTTTACTTCAAGAATGTGTAAATAAAAGTACTAGTAAACAATCAGATTTAGACAAAAGTTTGCAAAATGATAGTAGCAGTAAGAAAAACAATTTAGTAAAACTTCAATTAAAAATCCAAAGAAGTATCAAAGAAGGAAATGACCAGTAGGTACAAAATGATATAAATTATCACAAGAGGTCTTTAAGCTTAAGAAAAAAAATTAACATCAATGTAAAAAATGTGAAAATATAAGTCATTATTAGAAAAATTGTAAGGTAAAATTAATTGTTACAGTTACTTTTATTAATCTTTTTTACTTATTAGTTTTTATATATGTTTGGTCCAAAATAATCTTTGAGCATATTTTACAAATAGGTTTAGTATAATATTCATAATGTTGGTTATTTAAAACTTGTAATTTTTTAGGTATGAGTTTTGTTTTTTCTTTATACTATTATAGTTTGTAAATTGAATTGATTAACATACTTTTTTGTAGTTGTAGATCAATCGATGTAGTGATAATGAAGATCCAAGTCAAAAACTGCTAACAAAAAAAACCAAAATCTGAATAATTAGCAATTTATTTTCAAAAAGAATCCACAAATATAGATAATGCAAATAGTATATATAAAGTTAGTTATTATTATTTCATTGAATTGAAGTTGAAAGTGATGAATATAAGACATTCATTTATTATCTAACAGGTATGGATAGTGCAAATGTTAACTAGTATTATTTCATAGAATTAGATGAGTATAAGATATTTATTTATTAACAAAGTTATAAATATAGATAGAATACTTGAAAAGACAAAAATATACAGTAGTTTCGAAAATAAATTATTTAATAAAGAGGTATGAAGATAATTTATTTATTGTTATTACAAATAAGTAATATACATTTAAGTATGAGTACTATGATTTTATAATTCCAAGTTTGGATAAAATAAATATTTCTTTCTTATTAGTTAAAAATCTTTTCAATATTAAGATATTGAAGGTTACCAAGACTGACAATATATGAATATTATTATACTAATTTGTCGAAAATTATGCTCTAAGGTTATTTTGGAATAATTTATTATGCAAATACAGGTTACAAATGAAAAGTAGAAATTATGCTTAATGTATATTTTCAAAAAAAAAATTATTAGTAATCAGCAACACCTGTACTGTTTTTTTTGCTCATTTATACTGTATTAAATTTGCAATTTCCTTGAAGGGATTCATAATTTATCGCTATTGCGATGTATTGCTAGTTTTTAATTGATTAATAAAATGAAGCTTTATGTAATACAACATTAATAAAGTCTTTGTATATATCCAATATTAGATATGGCAATATATCGCTTGTGCGATAAATTCTATAAAGGGTTTCACCATTTCTCGCTATGGCGATATATCGCCAGTTTGCTAATTGACTAATTAAATTAAATGTTTATGTTAATATAAATTTCTACAATTAACTGTTTCATGTTCAATTATTGGTAGGCAATACATCGCCATGGCGATAAATTAAAAAATTCGACATAAAAATTTTTAAAATATGCATCACAAAAATACGATGCTATCACGTGATTTCTAGGGACTGGCGATACATCGCCATAGCGATAAATTATAAAGTCCTTTTTATAAATTTATAATATATTAGGGTTTGATATACATGGCGTAGAAATCTCCAAAGGTACTTCGGTATTTATTTTTGACATTTTGGCAATTTGATAGCGCCAAATACTTTCGGCAAATTCCACAATAGTTCTACACCATGTATAGGTTTTAAGTGTATTTTATTGATTTATGTTACACCTGAACTTTAAAATTGGGCAAATCTCTAGAGCTGGTGATACAAATCTCTAGAAAGAAACCAGTCAATCAATGAGTTCACACTTTGACTATCCCGGATCAACCTGACATAGAATCAGAAAAATGAGCAAAAAGAGAAATATTATGTTCAACTTGGTTCATTAATTAAAAGTTGTGACTTATTCTTATATCCCTAATCTTAACGTTAACACGTTTTTTTGAGGTTTGATAATAAGCGAATCCCGCCTAATATAGTATAACTAATATCATATAGTTTCCTATTTTGTTTGTATCACTTGCAGAAAGAAGTATTTCCGTGTATCGCATCCGTAGTGTTTGATATCAGTCAGATCGATATTTGTGATTACTAAATTTGGATATCTTTCAGGATAACGATAACGAAATGAAATGATATAAGGAAGATCAGATATTGTTTGTGCTCCATCTATAAAGTCGATATGATTGGCTAACTTTTTATATATTTCTTTTTTTACGTTTAAATTTTTTGGCAATTTGGAAAAAATGTCGCACGCCATACTTCTATTACTGTATCATAAATAATTTAGAGATTAAATAGCTACATGTGTAAGTATGGTAGAGAAATCATTAGAAAAGCTTGATCAAGGGCGTCCCCACTTCTCTCAATGAATTAAATGAAGAATCTGATTGGCCAGGTTTATTAGACATACCAATCAGAGTCAATTGAAGAGAACATCCCGAAACGCTGTGCGTGCCCTATGAATGGAAGCCTTTTTCTTATTTATGCTTTGTAACAAAAGGATTTGTCACGTATAAGGTTTTCACTGTGAATTTAATTATGCGTAGCTAACAGAGATTGGCTAAAGGATCGAAAAATTTATACTTAACAAAGTATTCTATGAATGTGCCACTTTATAATGTTTGAATTTATACAGCATAAATGAAAAACAAATAAAATTTTATTACGTATACAGTTTAAATTCCTCTATAAACACTTCCACATCAAATTAAGTTATACCGCGGAAAATTTTTCGATCATTAATAAGAATGAAATTTTTGATTTTTTACGAATAGTGCTGAAATTTTGCATTTTTGTGTAGCAAAAAATATTTTCGATGTGTTGTGACTAAATGACATGCCATTGTACTTATAATAAGTGACTATAGTAATAAAATATACATATTAAAAATTTTTATTTCTTAAAGTAATTTTGCCTATAGATTGGTTTATAATCCACTTCTTTAAAAAAATATTTAAATAAAGTTGATATTTGAAAATATATTAATATTGTTTATATTATAAAAAATGCTTAGTGAACTTTGTTTTAAATTTAACTCGTGAAATTTTCAATTTTTATTATTTAAAATTTTTATAATAAAGTTTATAGAAAATATGTTTTAAGTCCATATTCTATAAAGAAAATATACTCCATATTATGAATAATTTTTTGATTTAATTAAAAAATATTAAATACTTTTAAAGTTACAGGAAAATTGTCCTGAAAAACAATTTAAGGGATAATTTTATAATCAATTATGCGACTGAAATATATCGCATCTTTATGAATAGAATATGTAGATGATTGTTTATTTTCAATTTCTCTTCCAATTGATTCCCACCGTTTCTCTTCAGCGATACCAAAACTATTTGAAATTTGAGAAGGATTAGGATCATCACATATTGCGGTAATCCAGTCACATAATTGTTTATTTAATTGACTTGCAGTTGGTCGATTTTCTGGTAATGGATCCCAACATTGGTACATTAAGCTACGATATTCGTCTGGCATTTCTGATTTAAGTTCTTCACTTATTTCAGGACGTAAGTTGTTATAACAAATTTCATATGCTAATTGTTGATCATGTGCTCGATTAAAGTATGGTCTATGACCAGTTGCCAAAACCCACATAATTATTCCAAAACTGTAAATATCTGAAGCTGGAACCGGCCGCTGGTTTCCAAGTATCACCTGTGGGTCAATAAAAGGTAAAACACCTATTATTACGTCTTGAGGAATCGATTTATCTGCTGGACCGTGAAGTCCAATGTCAGCAATTTTTGCATCGGTAGACACCGCTTCATCTTCAATCAAGAGATTTCCTCCATGTAAATTTGTGTGGCAGAGGCCTTCAGAATGAATTTTTTGGAGGCCACTTGCGATTCCCCAAAGAATGTCAATCATATCTCTCCAGCTGATAATTCCTTTGTTATTATCTATGTATTCATAAAGATTTCCATTTTCATAATATCGCATAACAAACATAAAACATCCAGTTTCATCTCTTGTTATTCCAAAGCAATCCGCCATCGAACCATTTTGAAGACAGTTATGATATATTTCAAGCTATAAATTGAGAAATATATATATTTAGATTTGTAAAAATTATGTAAATGAAAAAAAATAAGCATTTCTGCATAATACCTGTTTTAAAAATGTCATAGAAAAGTGCTGTGAATTGTCAAGTCTTTTAAGTGCTACTTTAGTGGGCCCACTTCGTATCCAAGAATCTTCATTTTCATCCCAGACCCATCGAGGCCCATCCATCCAATATCCTATATACACACTACTAAATCCTCCTCGACCATTACACTCGATCATTTCGATATTGTCAAAGTTTATGTATTCCAAGTAATCACAAACTTGCGTCGCATTCATTTGTGTATGTTGAATTAATAAATCTATGAAACTATTTCCACTTTTCCAACTTGAAAATGCCAACCGCATATACTCTGATTCGCAAAATTTACACCATCCATAAGAGATTCTTATACGTTTACAATCTGGGCAAATACGAATTTCCTCACGATAAAATTTGATGCTACTTATGTTGTTATTTTGATCCATTTTTTTCTACTGATAGATTCTAGATATTTTAATTTATTCTTATCGGTTTTATTATTAGAATTTTAAAATCGACGAATATTATTTATAATGCCTTTTATCAAACTTTTGTAATGAAAAAAAGTGGGAGATGCCGCCGTATTTATAAAAATTCATGATTATCTACGTACGTATTTATCATTACATAACATAAATGGAAATCTGAATAGAATAGCAATTGGATATGAATAACAATCCCCAAAATGTAATTTTTTTAAAGTTATTAAGATTTACAAAAATGTAAATATTTATAATTAATCATGAAAGATTGTTTATCAAGCTTTAATTGATCTTCTTCAGTCTTTTTGACGACTATAAAAAATTGATGTTTTATTCTTTTACTTTCAACATTGTTCTGTTAACCATATATAGATGTTGGTTTCTAGAGTTGAATGATAAAACAAAGCGGAGATAAATTTTCTTTCTAATATACATATACGTTATTGAAAAGACATATGACGTGCATGTACAGTCGGCTCCAAAAGTTTATCACGGTTACACAGAAACAACTATAAATGTAACTCTCGATATAGGAAACCTTCGATATAAAAAGCTCTTGGCATAAGAAAGTTTTTACCAATTTCAGTCAAAAATTTATGTTTTAATATAAGAATGTTTGATATAAGTAGGATTTTAGCTGGACTCGGTGACTTTTTCATATCAAGAGTCAGTTGTATTTATTAATATTTTGCATATTATTTTTGTGTAACCGTGATAAACTTTTGGAGCCGACTGTACAAATGCACACATAGTTCATTATACGTATAGTCTTTAACTATGATTAAAAACCACACATTCATACGTAGCATCCAACTTACTGATACGTATGTACATCATACATCTCATTGTGATCTTTTATGTCACGTATGTTTTTTTCGGAGCTCGGATAGTAAAATTCCGATCCGGGAATAGCAAATTCAATAGATGTTAAAATCAAAGTCTATAAAAATTCAGTAAAGTTAAGATTAGAAGTATTATCAGCAAGGAACAGTTCTAATTAACACGCAGAAGCCTGCTTCATAATTAACATTTCAAGTTACATGCAATTTTGTTTTAAAAAATTGCTGGCCTTAATTGTTACGCTACATTTGGTCCTGAAATTTGATTGGATATTTTAATCTTCTGAATTGTCCCTAACGCTAAGTAGACTCGAAAATCAACACGTTTTGATTAACAGGTCCGTCCATTCGGTACACACGACTATATGGTTTCAAAATTCTGATTGATACATTGATGTGCTAGCAATTTTATATTGAGTCTCACTTCGGACGATAGACCGTCGATCCGTTTATCAGTGATCTCATGAATCTAATTTGTGTTATCACGCATTCACTATACATAAAAGTATTATATGCATAGTTCGAATCAGCCCTTGCCAAATATATAGTTTTAGGCCCTGCCAAGTATATACGTAGCGTTAACCCTTGCCAAGTATGCAACGTTAGTTCTTGCCAAGTATATGAATGACGAAAAGGGAAAACCTGTAAATCATTTCACTCATTGAGTGACATTATTTACAGGTTTTCCCTTTTCGTCTCTCATATAACATTACAGGGATTAGCATTTTTTTTTTACGCATATGTAGAATTTGCTCTGTTTTTGATCATGCAATGATGATAACTAACTAATGATGCCACAAAACCATTTCAACATTAATGATGCCTGACAAATAATAAAATTTGTCATTAATTATGATGAAACTTATAATGGTTAATAAAACAAAAACTATCATTCTTTTCTTTAATAATAAATATAAATGAGGATAGTAATCCTAGTGCAGTGGTTGGGTTGTCATCCTCCAATTAGTAGGATCAGAGTTCAAATCTTATTCAATAGAATTTTGAAAAATAGTTTTACTTTGATAACTTATTTGGAAATCAGAGGATAATTCAGGTTGTACCAAGATGAATTTGAAAGTGTGCAATGTCATATAAATAAATCTAAAAAGTATATACCTAAATAAGAAGTCTGCTTGAAAATTCTGAATGAAGAAGTAATATAATTTTTAATAATATTATTTATAAAAACCTTAATTCAAAGAAAAAAAATCCAAGACAGATAATCTGTATAAGCAAAAACAGCTAGGTAGAAGTATTACCAACCTAGTTATTAGTTAATCTAAATATAAAATCACATTATATATAGTTAACTGAATTGGTAGTATAAGAGAACTTGTAAAGACAAATAAGACATCAATAAGGTTATAAAAAAATTTTAAGATATATAAATTTTACAAGAGTTAGTAATTAGAATATCTGTAAAATAGGAGTGTGGCAACCTAGTGAAGTGGATAGATTGTCAACCTCCAAGTGGCAGGTCTAAAGTTCAAATCCCAGTAACAGTGAAAATTTGCAATTCTTTCTGTATTACAGCTAACTGTCTTCCATGATTGGTTGGGATAGAATACCTGTAACCCATATTATATTAGCATAACTAAAAGGTCTAGGCACTCATACAATATTGTATGAGGGAACACAAACTGGTACCAGATGGTGTGAACCCAAGATAAGTTCTTAGGTTATGTAAACCACAGGAACCAGATAGGAAGATGGAAACCTATTTGGAAAACCTGAATAGAGAGGTAGCCTGAACCTTTGATTGTGCTACTATAAAGATTAGACTTATGAAATGGAACTAGAACTTGTGAAACTGGGCAAATGTGCTGGTCTTTGAGGAGGGACCAGATGAACCAACCAGGCTGCTGGAATTTCCAGGTTCTAGAGAAAAAGAGTACATGTTGGCAAACATGTAAACCAGAGGTATATAGTTTTGACCTACCTTTCTAGATTATCTGAAATAGCAGCTTGGTAAAACTTAAATTGAATACCAAAGTAGTAAGGATATGTTGTGAAGTCAGTACCAAGGTTGGGATAAACTCTACAAGGGCATAGCAGTTTAATGATATGTCCTGACCACTAGTATTGGTCTTGACTATAGTGATACCAGGTCAGCTGTAAGAATAGAATACAGAAGATTCTGGAAGGTTTAGTACAAGGTCAAAGGTTTTTCATATGAGTGAACTGCTTTAAAGACTTAGTGGCCATGGCATATTTTCACTGGCATCAGCTAGGATTGTTAGTAGGCAAAGGTAGGTGAGTGGATATAGAAACAGAGTGGTTAAATAGGGAACCTACAAGTAGGTTCCAGGTATGACAGCTAGTGTAGAACCTTTAGATGAACTATTTAAATTAGACAATGACTAAAGTTATATGAGTGGCTAGTTGTACATTCTTCCCATAGTTGTCTCCTGTAGTTGTAAAACATCCATTAGCCAAATATACTACTAATAAAATTCTGGATCACAAGTACTCACCTTAATATTTAAAAAAAAAAAAAAAAAGAATATCTGTAAAATAAGTTATAAAAAATTTAATAAGTATTATTTTCAAAAATAAAGTAGTTCTAAGTTTTGTTTTTTTTTTTTTTTTTTTTTAATATTCAACTAGCCTCTTTTGGGCCTAGGGTTTTATTCAGTAAATTGGATATAGGGACTTGCGGCTGAAGCCTCAAAAAAGTCACTTTACATTAGAGAGTACAACTAGCTACACGTACACTTTTAGTATCTAATTTAAGTAGTCTGCCAATGGTTCTACACTAGCTGCCATACCTGCAACCCAACTAGAGGCATTGCCTATTTAA
>CAJVQA010007505.1:0-13773 GCA_910591915.1 Cetraspora pellucida | reverse complement strand
CGATGGTTTATTAGTTTATTATTGCACTTATACTCTTATTATAGATCGGATATTTATTTATATTGGAAGTTTTATTTATATAAGGGACTTCTTGTTTTAGGGAAAAGATTGTTATTTTTCTCTCCTGGGCAGAAATTCCCTTTATTTATAATAAACGGTTTATTTACATTCGTAATCAATTTATGCCATAAATGCCAGATACTCCATATATTCTCTAAATGTTATAAAAGGCCGATATGTCATTTAACGCATATATGGCCAAAGTAGCAGAAGTGACATAAGTGCTGGAAGTACCATAAGTGCCATAAGTGCCATAAGTGCCATAAGTAACATTTCTGTTACTTTTCGCATGACCTTGGATCGGTCACTCCGATTTGGGCACCCGTGATCCCAAAAAATTAGGCTCACACTATAATAATCTTACTATCAATTAATTTTTCTAAAAAAAATTTTTTTTTTTTTTTTTCTTTTTAAATTCTAGACAGACTATCAACATTAGAATGATGTTTGCCAGGTTTATATACTGTGGTAAAAGAATATTCTATAAGGGTCATAACCCATCATGCGAGGCAATTCTGAAGGAATTTAATAGCAAATAGGGACTTCAGAGCAGAATAGTCTGTATAGAGAAGGAACTGACTCTTATGCAGATAAGGATGAAAATAACCTACAGCCTATATGACGGTGAGACATTCTTTTTCTGTAACTGAATAATTTTTTTCAGCAAGAGTAAGGGTCCTACTGGCATATGCTATTACTTGTTCTCAGTGGTTATTATTATTTTGCACTAAGATAGCATCCAATGCGATATCAAAAGCATTTGTAAAGAGGATAAATGTTTTTGAAAAGTTGGGATAAGCAAGTATAGGTGCAGAGATAAGTTTCTCCTTTAAGGCTTCAAAAGCCTTCTGTTGTTCATCAGCCTATTCATATTTAATCCTTTTTTTTAATAAATGATTTAATGATGAAGCAATATTGGTAAAGCCCTGGACGAATTTCTGATATTAGGATGCTAGCCCTAAAAATCCTCTAAGCTGCTAAATATTTCTAGGGATCAGAAATTTTTTTATAGCCTCTATTTTCTTTGAATCGGTCACTATGCCAGTTTCACTAATAACATGACCCAAAAACCTTAACTCATGTTTTACAAAGTAACATTTTGTAGGCTTCAACTTTAAACCAGCCATCTTTAGTCAATTAAAAACCTCTTCTAAGTGTAATAGGTGCTCCTCAAAACTTTTGGAATAAACATTGATATTATCTAAATATATAATTACACATTTACCTACTAGGTTCTGAAATATGTAATCTATTAAGTACTGAAAAGTTGCTGATGCATTAACTAAACCAAAAGGAATAATGATAAATTCAAAAGTCCCAAAAATAGTAGTGAAAGCAGTTTTTGAATGGTCCTGGTCCTCAACTTCAACCTGCCAGTATCTGCTAGCTAGGTCCAAAGAACTATACCAGGAGGAACTACTAAAAACATCGAGTAAGTCATCTACACGTGGAAGGAGGTAATTATCTTTCTTAGTTATTGTGTTGAGCCTATGATAATCAATGCAAAACCGGGTTGTTCCATCTTCTTTATGAACTAGCATGACAGGAGAGGTCCAAGAACTTTGGAAGGGATGAATTATGACCTCAGAAATCATTTGGGCAATTTTAGCTTTAATAATTCTCTTTTCCACAGGTAAATGTTGATATAGCAATTGCTTAATAGGTAGGGTGTCTCTAGTATCAATCTGATGCTTTACAAGGTTGGTTCATTTTATCACTTTATTTCTTCAGGTAAAGAGATTTAGCCATTTCACCAAGAACTGCTGAAATTGTATATGCTGCTCAATTGTCAAATTCCTGGTTTGATACATATCATATTGTTTTTATAAAAATAATCGAACATGTCACTAATAGGTTCTTGTTCTTCAATGTTTGAGTGATCGGCAATATAGCTTTATAAGTCAAACTGAGAGTTAGTTTCCTGTAAGTATGCATTTCCAGCAATATCATAGAAGCAGGTAATGGAAGTAGGTTTATTTCATTCATATTTAATTTTTTGTTGCCTTCTTTCTTTGTCAATAACCTCATCTGCATCAGAGTCAAAACATTTATTGTGGCTTAACCCAGGTGATCTATTGGAACTGGAGTTACAATCTACTTCCGAACAGATAAGGTTGGAAGATACAAGACAGGACATGCCTGTAGAGGAGACATTAAGAGAAATCTGAACTAATGAAACTAAATGTTCAAGATTGTAAAAGGGATTTATATTACAGGAAGAATTGGATTTAGGATAAGAGTTTGGATTGTCAGAATCTTTTATCCTAGAATAGTTGTAAATTTTATTTTCTAATTTTTCTTCTTCAAAGTCATCACTTTTATCAAATTCATCAGTGTTAGTTTTCTCTTCTGATTCTTTTACATTACAAATTCTCTTAGAATGATTTTTACCTAAAGGTTTAGGGTTAAGTTTCTTAAATTCAACAGGAACAGTAACCTCTTTACCTTGCCAGGTAAGAGTTATTTCAGAAGTAGTCCAATCAATCTTGGCTTGTACTTTCAAAAGCCAGTCATTCACCATGATTGCTTGTTAAGAACCAGCATTTGTAACAACAATGTCAATTGGAATTTCTATTCCTCCTACTTTAAATAGAAATTTAGAAATTTCGCCTAGTGCCCTTTTGCTTATTCTGTGTACATTGACCATATTAATAGTGGACAGTCATTCTACTTTTATTCCAAGATCTCATAACAAATAAGAGGATACAACGCTGTCTAAAGAACCACTGTCAACTATTAAAGGAATAGTTTCTCCTAAAATCTGGGCATCACAGTATAAGATGATAGATTTTTTTTGGGGGCAAATATTAATATTAACTTTGGCCTTTCTTTTTGTAGAAGCTTTCTTTTTATGAAGACTCTTGATTAATTCTGTCCTCATAGATGGCACAGCACAAAGGAGTTGGCCAATAGTAATATTGGCTGGCTTGTTCTGCAAATCAGTTATAATAGAATACAGAGGGACTAAAGAGGCAATTTGCAGCATTTCATCTTCAGGTACTTTCTTTCAAATAACAGGTGGACATCCAAGTTTAATTGTGGTAACTTTGAGTGAGGGAGTAACACTCTTTCGGCTTGTTTCTCTTTTTCTCTTTCCAACAATTGTTCTAAGGGTTCTTCCGCTACTAACTCTAAATCAACCTCCTCTTGCCTCTTATGTTTAGACTGACAGATTTTATGGGATTTGATAGCAAATAAAGGAACATCTTCTACAGTAATACTAACATAGGTATGCTGATCATATTGGTTATTAGAAGGGTTTAAACTAGCAGCAAGGGTGAGAAGAGTGTAAGGCTTCTGATTGCTAGTTTTCGGAAATATTATTGATAGGCCTATTTCTAGTACTGAAGGAAGGTTGAAGCGGAATAGAAGAAGCCTAGGTCTGTGGAGGGTATACCAGTGGACCTGTTGAATTTGGATTTGGTGAAGAGGAATTAATAGAGATGGAGGTACAGCAATTCCTACTAATATGATCAGGTTTTCCATATTTGAAACAAACAATCTTACTATGACCACCTGGGCCAGATGTTCACCTATTCTGTAATTGGATAAGCATCTTATTAACCACCTTTGTTAATTTTTTAATGGCAGATTCAGAGGTGGTGATTGATGTAGGAAAACCGAGAGCTGTATTTAAAGGAATTTGAGAAGAATAGAGAGCATTAATAGAAACTGGAAAGTGTGGAAAGCTTTGTTTACAAGCACTCTTATAAGCCTTTGCTCGTTCATAGGTGGCCTGAAGAGTATTTGGAGTAGAAGAAGTGATGGCCAAAACAATTTCAGGACTCAACCCATTAAGAAAAATCTGGGTTTTGAGGTCTCAGAATATTGTTGTCCTTCAGATTCAACTTATCACAAAAGCTCTTGAATGGCTGTATAGTAGGTATCGAAATCCTTATTAATTTGTTGTTTTTTTGTAGCAAGCTGTGCAAACCATTTTTCTTCAAGAGTCAGCATCTGAAACTGGGTGATAAAATTAGGACAGAAACTGCGGTTTTGCTATGCAGGATCATTCCACACATTGATAGGCTGCAGTTGTCATTAACAAGTAATCCACCAAGTGGTAGCAGAGCCCTTGAGATAAGAGACAACAATAGCAATCTTTTAATCATCATTAATTAGGTTAGCTGCAAATGCTTTCTCAACTTCATCCAACCAGATCATGGTAACTTGATCCCCACCCGCAAAGTCAGGATAAGCCATGAGATTTAATTCTCGATTTGGAACATTAATCTGAAGAACAGATGCCATCTGTATTTGTTGAATTAATAGACCAATTTGAGCTGCTAGATTATTAATAGAGTTATTCAAATTAAGAGGCAGACTGGGCTAGACTGCTGGGGTGGGTTAACTGGATTAGGTTGCTAAGGGGCTTAAGCTATAGTTTTATGTGATCGAATAGGTTTTCTAACTATCTTTTTTAATTGGGGATGCAATTTAATAAAAAAAATAAAATTGACTTTTATAAGGATGACTATTCGTTGTATCTACACAATCGGCACCAAATGTAACTGTTGAATGGAAGAGCAAGTTAACTAGTATAGATAAAAGACCAATTTAACTCCAACAGTATACAGGAAGATAGGAGTTATGTTAGTAGACAATACAGGTTCTTTATATTTGTTGAAAACCATTCTGTTAAATATGGTTTAGGGGGTGAGTGCTTGATATCGATCAAGAGGCAATGCAACTATAGGTGATGCTGTAAAGAGTGATGATCTTGAAGACCATGATGAGGATTTGATAATATATTAGAGTCACGTGACTATCGATGGAGATATTCTCTTTACTGCCACTTCTACAGGTTCCGTAAATGACAATATTTAATTCCACTATCAGTTGTTTATATTTTCTTATTAGGATTATTAACTATACATTAATTTGAGTCTTAATAAGCCAAATCGATGTTATAAGTCAATTCAGTCTATTGAATTAAGTCTCGAAAGGTTTATTAATGTTGCAAGTCAAATTCAAGAGATAATTTATAAAGAAGATTTCAGATAAACATTTACTTTTGATTTACTTAGATGAAGAACAAAAAGAAAAAAAGAGATAATTCTTCTTTATTGAACTTTTAGTCTTTAAATACAGTTTAATTTCTTATTAATATAGACACTAAGATTTAATGTTCACACCCAAATTCAAATGTTTATGTGATACTTTGGTGAATATCTGACAATTTAACATAGACACCAAAAGATTTGATAACAGGCCTTTGATGTAATCATGTACACATGAATTTTTTGATGTGTATGTGATTTACTTGATTCCCATATATCACTAAGCTACATTTAATTTCCAAAATAGTATAAATAATTGAAAACAGTAATACAAGATCGATTATTGTTGTCAAAATGGAATTGGTGTTAAAAGAAATTGATATAACAAATAAAAACTTTATATAATAAAAGAAATGCTATCTCTAATATGATGAATAAATTCCTCCTCTAACAATATACTGTACCAGGAACGGATTGATGAAATCACGAAGTAGATGGTTTATATGGAACAATAAGTGATATCTACTGTCAAAATCTTAAGTTTGATTGGTCCGCATGATTAATTCATCATGCATTATTTTTCACACATGAATTCATCATGCATATAGATCAACTGATATGCATGTTGTAGCAGTCGAAGTTCCCTCCCACAATATGTTACCAACTGTCATAATACAGTATCCAATTTTAATCATTTTCGAAAAAGTAAGGAAGAATTAACAAAATTGGAAAAAACAGTAAAATCGGCAAAATCAGTAAAATAAAACAGAAAGTAAAAATGCAAGAAATAAGTATCGATTTTTAGTCTGTAAAATTCATGTATATAAGTAGCGAAAATTACCTTTAATAAAAATTAAATTTCAGAGTTCCAAAAACCCTTCTAAGTCTTGAATATAAGTGTTTGTTTGCTACGTAATTCCCTTTTAACACAAACCGAGTTCGTATTTTGTTACTTGTCTTGTCCCCGTGACCATCATACCCTTCATTTTTGTATTGAGAAAAATAGAAGAGAAAAAAGTACTGATTAGTAAGCCGAGTTCTTAAATATTGAATACGAAACTGATTAACTCTGTGATTACCTCATTATTGTTAAAATCGATACCCCGTAACTGGATCGAACCCTGTAACCACGTGACATCAAGAACCGAATTCGTAGCCGCAGTAACCCTACGAAAAAGAATAGATATTAGCAAAGTCAATAAGCACTCGACTAACCGACCTGAACGAAGGAAAAAGTATACTTATCTGAAGCCCAACACTGTCGCTATAAGCCAAATAACCCTTATTATTCGGACCAAGTCTTCTTCACGCCTCTATCGTAGCCTTACCATTACTAAGGGTTTAGTGACTATAGTATAGTGATCTAGTTAGAATAGTAAGATAATAGAATAGTTATTAGTAAGATATTATATACCTACCCTCCGGATTTTCCGACGCACATTGGACCACTACAACGTACATTCGGATATGCAAACATGAATTATATCGTAGTTGCGATAAATAACGATAATAAAAAAGGACTTTCAGTTGCAAAAATTGGTAACCCGATGCAAATTAATTTGCGTATTTGCCTGATATTTGGAATTTTTGTTTTTTTTTCGTAGGATTTTTTGTTGGGTTGATGGAATGATAATCGCTGATCGTCAAAGACAATTTATCATATGATTCCTTGTAAACTTTTGTTTGATTAAATAATGCGAGTCGATTACCTATAGTGTCTATCAAATGCTTCGCGATATATTAATGGGATGCTAGATTAGTTCTCGTTTGTACGTTACTTGGATTATTTGTTAACTACTATATTTGTGTTCGTTCCTGGTTTCTAGTGTGACTGCATCTCGCAGCTGCCTTATTATGTACTAGGGGTGAAATTAGTAGACCTTAGCGTTACATCCGATCTTGAAATTTGATTGGGTATATTCATGTGAACATTGCATAAAAAGGTCGATCCTACTACGCCGTTTCATCAAATTCTTACTTTTGATACTGATACGTAGTGAAGATCTCAAAATGATAGCATTACCAAACGAGTGCCTTTTCGAAATATTTAATAATTTCCAGACCAATTATAAATGCTTATTTTCGTGCCTTCTGGTAAACCGTCATTGGTGTAGAATTATTGTACCAATATTATGGAGCAAACCAATTGACCATTCATCTAATGGTAAACTTATAAGAACGTGTCTCTCATTATTAAATCAAGAAGAACAAGCTCTATTAATCCCTTTCAAGATTATCTTTCCAAATTATCTCAAGCCATTATTTGTGTACACAAGTTATACTATATCTAGTAGTTATATTTTGGAAGTTGGAATCGAAAAATGGTTTAATAAAAATTATTCTTATAAAAAAGTACATCATCCTGATGATTACTACTATGATAAGCTCGTAAGCACTGTTAATTGTTCTTTAGCTGCAATGCTTTTACGGACAAGTAAGAATCTCAAATATTTATGTATTAAAGGAATTGTTCATAACATCATATCAAAAAGTCTTTATGTAAATACGACCGTTCCTTCTCTCAAATTTTATTCCAATCTCTTTAAATATGAAGAAATTAAATCATTAGCAAAGGCTATTATCAAAAACTCTACTTTAACGTCCTTAATTATTCGTAATTATCTGAGTTCTGAGAATGTAAAAACATTAGCAGAAGCTCTTTGTAGAAACGTATCTCTGGTTTCTTTAGAATTTGGAAGAATTAGTATTAATGCTGAAGAAGGGCAAGCATTAGCAGGTGTTCTTTGCGACACCACTACTTTGACATCTTTAAATCTTAGTTATTGTAAGTTTAGTATTGAAGGAAGCAAAGCATTATTGAATGCTTTTCATATAAACGCTACTATTACTATTTTAAATCTTAGAAGTTGCAGTATTAATATTGAAGGAGGAAAAATATTAGCAGGGGCACTTTGTAAGAACACTGTTCTAACTTCTTTGGATCTTAGCTATAATAATATTGGAAATGAAGGAGGAAAAGCATTTGCAGACGCACTTCGCAAGAACTCTGCTCTAAGTTCATTGGATATTGTTCATAACAATATTGGAATTGAAGGAGGAAAAGAATTAGCAGAAGCACTTTGTAAGAATATTACTTTATCTTCTTTAAATATTGATAGTAATAATATTGGAAGTGAAGGAGGAAAAGCATTAGCAGATGCACTTTGCAAAAATACTGCTTTAACTTCTTTAAATCTTGAGAGTAATAATATTCTCTTTGAAGGTGCAAAAGCATTAGCGTGGGCTTTTTGTAGGAACACTACTCTAACTTCTTTGAACCTTAATGACAATAAAATCAGTTCTGAGGGTGCAAAAGCGCTAACTGAAAGTTTTTGCAAGAATACTTTTCTAACCTCTTTGTCTCTTAGTCGTAGTAATATCGATTCTGAGGTAGCAAAAACATTAGCGGAGGCTTTTTGTAAGAAAAACACTCTAGTTAAATTAGATCTTAGTCATAATAACATTGGCCATGAAGGAGGACAAGCGTTAGCAAATATGCTTTGTAAGGACTCTACCTTAACTGTTTTAGATCTTTGGAATAACAAACTTGGATCAGAAGGAGTAAAAGCATTAGCTGATGCACTTTATGTAAATAATGCTCTTACATCTATAATTCTTGACATAAATGATGTTGATACTGAGGGAGCAAAAGCAATAGCAAATGCACTCTGCAAGAATGCTACACTAACTTATTTAAGCCTTAGCAGTAACAAGATTGATTCTAAAGGAGCAAAAGCATTAGCAGAATCTCTTTGCAAGAATACTACATTAACTGAGTTAGATATTAGCTCTAATAATATTGGTATTGAAGGAGGAAAAGCGTTTGCAGAAGCACTTTATATAAATACTACTTTAACTGATTTACTTCTCCGTGATACTAATATTGGTATTGAAGGAGGCAAAGCATTAGCAAAGGCTTTTTACAAAAATAATACATTGATTTTCTTAAGAATATTTATTGGCAATGAATTTGATCCTGAAGATATAGGATTAGACTGGAGGGATTTACGTTATCGGGAATTTGGATTTGATACAATGTATAGTTGATAATACCAAAAGCAAAGGGTTATATAGTATATGATAGAATATTTTCTAAATCTATTGTTCAATTTATTATTAATATTATTAATTGATGTATTGTGAAAGATCAAATAAATAAAGTAGTAATAAGTTAAGGTAGGCTATTCAGAATATCAATGCTAGACTTGTTATTAATCTACAACATACAAATGCAAAACTTGTGGTATCATTATTGAGCTTTATTACAAAAAATAATATTTGAGCTGTTATAATTTGTTAAAAGTCGGTACGATTATTTCACTGACATCACATAGGATTAGAGTTAGTATTTTGATTAGTTGCGGGTATATATATTTTTGGTAAATTGTTACATGAAGTTATGTCAACTAAATGTGAATGATTGTTGGTGAAATAATAGGATTCGTAAAAGTACATATCATTAAATCTATATTTTCCGTATAGAATTTTTGGCGATTTCCATGATAATTAACTCATAGCATTTTGGATATTATATAGTCGATTAGAGCTAGAAAGAAAGATAATAAAAAGACCAATAAGAAGGGTATTGTTTACGTTATTGTCTGTAATTTTGACCATCGTTACTTTCTTAAAAAATTTATTATTGAAATGTTTATAATTAAATGTATAATTAAAATCGATACAATATATTCTAGACATATCACCCGGTTGGTAACCAAAATTCAGTGTAGATTAATTTTCTTATATTTTTATAAAAATTGAAGAGAATAACTCCTTTTTTATAATTTGACTATATTAGGTATGACTACATCAAGGTTAGATTATATTATAAATCTAAAATATTTTACCGTTAACCTATTTTATGTATGAATTATGATAGGCAAAATTATATAATTTAGGTCATTCTGATCAATGCTGGAGTAAATAAAAGGGTTGGTTATCAAAAGTTATATCTCCAAAAAATCAGAAAAAAGAGGTTATAATGAAGCTATTCTTATTCATATGAAATATAAACTTTTAAATTGCTTGATATATAATTTGTTTTGACAGTTTACTTACTCGGTAAGCCAGATGTGTAGTTCATAAATTAATTTATCCTTTATTGTTTTTTTTTGCATTTTTACTGATTTACAGTTTTTGATATATTTCGATATTTGAATTACTTAATTCTAGTTAAAGCCCAATATTATTATATTGAATATACAATTTTTTAAAGATACTATTCTTACAAAGGACATTAGCTAATGCACTTCCTCCTTCAGATCTAATACTATTAGATTTAAGACTCAAAGTAGACAGCGTTGTGTTCTTAGAAAATGCATCAGCTAATGCTTTTCCTCCCAGATTCAATCTTATTATAGTCAAGATTAAAAGTAATCAGAGTTATGTTCTTGGAAAGTACATCAGCTAATTCTTTCCCTCCCTCAGATTCAATCTTATCTATTAGAGTCAAGCTTCAAAGTAGTCAGCATTGTGTTCTTAGAAAGTGCATCAGCTAATGCTTTTCCACCCTCTGATCCAATATCATCAGAATTAAGATTCAAAGTAGTAAGCGTTGTGTTCTTGGAAAGTGCATCAGCTAATGCTTTCCCTTCCTCTAATTCAATAATATTAGTTAATATTCAAAGTAGTCGGAGTTGTGTTCTTGGAAAATGCATCGGCTAATGCTTTTCCACCATCTGATCCAATATTATTAGAGTCAAGATTCAAAGTAGTCAGTGTTGTGTTATTGAAAAGTGGATCAACTAAGGTTTTTCCTCTCTCAGGCCCAATATTATTACGACTAAGATGCAAAAAAGTCAGTATGGTATTTTTACAAAGTGTCTCTATTAACTCGTTTATTTTTTCCACTCTGCAAATATGATCAGTGTGTACCCAGTCCGAAGCATTTTTTTTTTATCTTCACTATTATGCTGACCGTTTTTGAGAATTACTCATAAAGTTCTAATGCATTGAAAATTTCGCCACGATAAAGACATTTACGTACATTTTTTTTTAATATGCTAAATACTAAGATCTTGCGTCGAAATTTTTGAATTTGTTGTATCAGGAAAATAAAGTGGATTTACAGGTGCGATTGAATTATTTTGAGTCGAAGCACCAACAGAATGGTATCGATTTAAAGTTTCGTTAGAATTATGTCTCGAGAATTTCTTTTGTTTCTGGACGGTTGGCAAGATCACTATCCTAACATCGTTTGTAAAGTTTAATATATTGATGTGGTGTGCCTTATATCGTGTTTTCTCTGTTTCCCTTACTAATATGAAGAAGAAGTCTAGTAGGTGACGATTCAAAGGACTGGAATGGTGATCTTTCTCTCAAAGAATTACTTCTAAGCCATAGAAGCAATATATAATTTATCAGTCCTTTGTAACTTTACGAAATTCGGTTTAAAATATTTTCGTAAACTTCCACCGTTGGTAAATTATAAAACAATATTATCATTATAGTTTATTCATTTGTGATCAGTATTATAAATTAAAATATTTATTGTTTCAAATATAAGAATAATGAATAGTATGTATACTTTTTGTTACTCCATAGAATCTAATAATATTAGGATGATAATCAACTTCGTAATAGCTTAAGCATTTATTTTAAAAAAATTAAAGAAATATAGAATTATACAAAATCTACATGTTACAATCTTGATTATCTAAATTTAAAATTTCAAAGTTCATAAACCCATTATAGTAACCTTTCAATCATAAATCAAATTAACATAAATAAATAATTAAAATGAAATCATAAAAGCTGTAGAGTTCTAAAAGTATACTCATGAGTTAAATAATAAAAAGAACCAGTACCAAATACAGCTTACCTTTGTCAAAATGAACACTTATATTTTTAAATATAAGCCACCTTTATTTTTTGTTTGTATATGAATAATATTATATATATACAGTTAACCTTTATATAATGAACTAACAGTTCTTATAATAAAATTTTTTATATTTTTTATAAAAGTAGTTTACTATTTTGATACAGATTCTAATAAATATCTTTTTATTATACTGCTATCTTACTAATTTAAATTTTGTATTACTTTTAAACTTGTTAATTTAAAACAAATTTATTATTAATAGTTTATAATTTATTTATTTATTTATTTTTTTTTAATGTTAAAGTCCTTATCTTTGGAATGTGCCATTTTTATTCAAATATATAGGACATAACATGCTTTCAGGGGCTACCTATACATTGGAGGTTACAACTAGCCATACATGCATTTTTGGTATTATATATTACTATATAAGTTCTATATTTGATGTCATATCTGCAAGTCAACTAGGGGTCTTGTCTATTTAAACTCTCTGCATATGCAATCTTCCTTGTATTATGAGAACATCTTCAAGGCTACACACATCCAAGTTCCTAATGCTGATTGGTACCCTTAAAACTACTTATTCTTGATAGGAAATTACTAGAGTTTTTATGTCTTACACATACTGGCCTAGTTTTATGCAACATGTTATAATTACCTAACACTTACAGTTACAGGAGTTATTTGTTTAACTATTACATTACACTATTTCTACTTTTGTAAAGTTTATTAAAACCTAATACCTATCTTCTTGATATCTTTTTCATTATCTTCTACTAGTCGTAACTTAGAACTAGCAGTCTCTTTCAGGCTACCAATCCAGATGACCCAATATAGTATACTTCTGTATCCTTTTCTTCTGATGAGTCTGACAGCCTGGTTAGTTATATGCTTCTCTATACATATTTGTTGTCTGGTTTAATTTTTAGTTTCTATAAAGGTGTTTTATGGACTTTAACCAGTCTGATGATATCATCAAAAGTTTATACTACCTCTTTATTCAGGAATTTCCAAATAGGTTTCTGTTATCTTGTTTCTTAATCTTTTACACCCAATAGACTTATTGTGGGTTTATATCAAAGTCTTATACAATACTGGTTATACATTCTTCTATATAGATATAATATTATACTTTGAATAGATGTCTAAAGTTCCCAATGTTGATAGGATCTGACTTGGTATATCTGAATTATAACCATATGAGGTCAACTGATCAACAGGAAACAGTTATCATAATACATATATAATTTTCAAATTTTATTATAAATGAGATTTGAACCTTAGACCTGTCACTTGGAGGATAATAACCCAACCACTGCAATAGAATTACTATTCTCATAATTTATTTATATTATATTATAAATAAAATATTTTAACATACTTTTCTTAAAAAATTTATTTGTGAACTAATGCTATATGTAATTGTGTTAGTTTACTAGAAGTATATAAAATCATTCTTTTATTATTTAACTATATTGCAAAAAATACAGATCTAAAATTTTTTTTACTAATTATTTGAATGTTAACTAAATGATTAAAAAAATCTATTCAATTACATTTATATGTTTTGCTTTATAGTTTTAAGTTGAAATTTCTTAATCTATTTAACAATATTTCTATTTTTATTTATTCATTCTTGTATTGACTTTTGAGAGTTATATGTTTAATATCAAGTATAAGATGTATTATATTGTTTGTAATTTGCATATGTCTTATTATTTACAGTATATTTATTTTATTATAAAATTTATCAAATACAATATATACTTATTGTTTGTATTGTTTTAAGTTAGTTTATATACTTTAAGATTACTTTTTTTTTTTTTTTTTTTTTTTAGAGTGAGGCCTGGCCTCGGTCTTTATTGAACAATTTGGTATTACATTAATTAA
>CAJVQA010007504.1:0-13773 GCA_910591915.1 Cetraspora pellucida | reverse complement strand
TCTACTCTTTTGACATCTCTTCTAATCTTGTATTTCTTTTTCTAAATTGTTTTTCATAGTGTTCTGCTACTCCTACTTTAACATCTTTTGGGCTTATCAGCAAGTTCGTTTTTTCTTCTACTTGCTTGATAAATCTGTCAAGTACTATTTTCTTATAAGGCCTATTTAAGAGGCTTGCTATCATTTTTCCCTAGTCTGCTCTAATCATTTCACATCTTTTATCTATATTTTCTTCTATTTGTTTTCTTTGTTTTTGTTCCCAGTTCTTCTTTTTCCTTTCTATTAATAGCTTTTTCCAACCTTTCATATCTTCTATTCATGCGTTTGACTATTGTCTTTGTAGCTTTGGCAGTTTTGTGCAAATTTTCTTGTCTAGTATTTTTAATTGTTTATTCACTTCAGCTTTTTCCTCTTCTGTTACTGTTTGCATTTTTTTAGCTTTTGCCTGCCTAATTAATTTTTGTAATCTGACAATGCTTTCTTCTTGTTGCTGTTTCTTCTGGCTTCTTCTTCTATTAGTTATCATGTTAAATACTTTTTTCTTAGGTATGTGTTTATTTGCTGCTGTAATAATAGCTTTCTTTATTATGTTCTATATATTGTTTATCTTCTCTGCTTTCTTCTCTTCACTATATCCTTTCTTGTGAATATCTTTCATAACCTCTTTGGTTTCCAAATGATTCTGTATCTCTTGTGTGTAGTTTTCCCAATCTTTTAGCTTTGCTTGATCATATAAGTATATTGTTTTAGACTGCCTCTTTCTTTTAACCTCTGCCTTACTTTTGGTTGCTATCATGTGTTTAATCCATATTTCTGCTGTTACTATCTTATAATCACTCTCTGTAATCTTTTTTACCTCTTCAACTTTTGCCTTTTGTAAGCCAGAAACTAAACCATCTGAGATCTATATATAGTCAATTCTTGTTGCTGCTTCTCCATTTGACCACATGTATTGCTAACTTATTGGGTTTAAGTTTCTATATGTATCTCTAAAGTCTTGTTTTTTCATCCAATTAAAGATTGGCAGCCTTTTGTAGTTTGTTGTTTGTGGCGTTGTCTGTCTAAGATATTGTCTATTGTGTGATTAAAATCATCCATTATGATGATTTGTGTTTGCCTCTTCCTCTTTAAGACTGTTTCTACAATTTTTTGTTGAATGTTTCTTCCTATTACCTTATCATTTGGTGGTATATATACTGTAATTACAACTAGTTCTAATTGTTTGAAATATAGTGTAATCTTCATCATATATTCGCTTATTCTTTTAACTGCACCTATGTGTTTTTCCCATTGTTCATCAATTATAATCCCAATGCCTGAACCTTTCTTCTTATCTTCAGCTGCATTTGTCCAAAACTCTATATATCTTCTGCCTGCTGCATATGTTAAGAATTTTTCTTCTTTTTCTGTAAGGTTTGTCTCTGTAATTCTCATTATTGTGATTTCTTTTTCTTCTGCCCAGCTAAGTAGATTTTCCAATTTCCAACCCTTGGTTTTGAGTCTATTAATATTATGACATGCTAGCTTTATTTCTTTTTTTCCTTCCTTTCACTTTTCTTTTAGTAATTTCCACTTTATTTCTGTACTATTAACTTTTTCTTTCTCTCTAACCTTTCTGCTTTCTTTCTGATAAAGAGTTTCTTCACTTCTTTCTTTGAAAACTCTTTTCTTATTCTGTAAAAACTCTTCGATCTCCTTGTCTATATTCATTGATTCAACTGTGGCATTGTTAGAAGTGATTGGTGACATCTCTTCCTGACTCCATTTTACCTCATTTTGTTGTGTTTCAAGTTTTTCTAGTCTTTCAAAAATTTTTTCCAGAAGGTTCTGGTTCTGTGTCTGTAAATCTTTTTTCTCTGCATTAATGTTTTCATCATTTAACCATTCTACTATGTCTTGTATTTGAGGATTGTTTCCTATTTCTATGTGTCTTTTGTTTAAGTTTTGACTTCTTTTGTTTTCGCTTTTCTTTTTTCTTTTATCAGTATTCTTATTCTCTAAACTTTCTTCTTCTATTTCCATATATCTTCTGCTTGAATTTTGGGTTATTCTGTCCCAGTTTCTTTCTCTTTTTTCTTGAGAACCTTTTCTTTTTTTAAATTCTTTTTTCCTTTCATTTGACCAAAATACACAAAAGTTATTGTACATAAGTGCTCTTGATTGAGCTATTTCTTTTTCTCTTTCTGTTGCAAATGAAATTATTGCAGTTCTTTTTTGGTTTCCATTTCTATTTGGTAGAATGTACACTGATTTTGCACTTTTACTTCTCAAACATTGTAATAGCAAAACTTCTGAAGCATACTTGGCAGCTCTGTTAATTTTGCTGTATACTGCCTTTGTTTTTGTCTTACTTCGTGATCTTCTTTTCCTTCTGTTACTCTTACCAGTTTATAATTATTAACTAGTATGGACCAAGGGGTACTTCTTTTTTCTAATTCTTCTACTTGGATTATTGCGAGAGCCTTGTATTTGGATCTTTTAACTTCTGTTATTTGTGCATTTTTGAATCTTCTGCATATATATTCAAGTTCCTTCTTATTTATATCTGCTGGCAGGTCCCAGATTGTTATATGTTTTGTATTTCTTGCTTCCTCCTCAGAGTCTGTATTTTCTTCTTTTTCTTGAATTTCTTCTTTTCTATAACTCTTTTTTTTATATTCTGTTGTTTTGTCTTTTCTGTTTTGGTATTTGTTATTGTACTTCTTTTGTTCTGTTCTTCTTCTTTCTTTGTCTTCTTCTGGTATCATTCTATATCAGTCACTTTCTTTTTTGCTTATTTTTTATATTGCTTTGTTTCTACCAAACATAGTCGAAGTCTACCTCAATATACAAATTTCCTTGTTTGAAGGTTTTTTTAATGTTTTTAACTTGTTCATTGTCTTTTAGTGACCACTTGATAAACTTTACACATTCTTCTTCTGTTTTTCCAGGCACATTGTATGCTGGTATATTCACAAGTAAGCTGTTGTCTTTGTTGCAACTTCTTCTGCTTGGTGCCCATATGCTTTTTTCTAATGGAATTTCTACTATATTTATTTCTCTATCTACTATCTGTTTTCTTCTTTTTTGTCTTTCTTTCTCTTTTAATATTGAATCTTGTCTTGATTCTTTTCCATCCATTTCTATATCTTCTTGTTCTGCTTCTCTTGTTTGCTCTTTTCTTGATTCTTTTCCTTATACTGATGGTTCTTCTTCTAATTAGTCTGTATTTTTAATACTTACCTTTATTTTTGCTTTTCCTTTTGTAGTAAAGTCTTCTTTTTGTAATTTTCTTTTGCTTGTGTTGTTTTCTTTTATCTTTCTTTTATTTTCTCTTTCTGCTTTTTACTCATCTTCTTGCTTTATTTCTTTTTTTCTTATTTCTTGTTGCACTGTTTTTTTGTTCTCTTGTTCTTGAGTTTTTTCAAAATCAATTTGCATTATATTTTTGTCTGCTTCTATAAAGTTAAGCTTCTTTTCTGGTTGTTCTCTTTCTGCTCTTTTGATTAATTCTCTAGTTTTCCTTAATAGTGCAACTTCTGCTGGGCTCTGCTCTGTAAGCATAGCTACAATTTTATCTTCTCTGTCTGGTATTACGTATGTACTATTTGACTGATTGAAGAATATCTTATTATGTATTCTGTTCATTGCCCAGTATGCTCTTTTCATGAATATTGTTGAAAGACTTTCTTCACGCTCTGTTAATTCTATATTCTATTTATATCTATATCCTTCTGATTGGTTTTTTGCTATTTTGCTTATCTATTTATAGAATTTATGTATATCGGTATAAGATTTGTGTATCTATTCTACTTTAGCAGCTTGTATGTGTCTGTTGTTGTTTTGTTATTACGTGTTTTGTATAATGTAAACAGATCTACGTTACAGGGTCTAATGGCTATTCCCGACTACTATCATTTCCAAGTAAGTTTTTTGCTTTTCTTTAATAACTATACTATTATTTTTTTGCAAATAGACTTTTCTTCTATTAGTCTATTGCTTTTCCTGTTGCTGCTTCTTTCTGCTTAGAGCTACTTGGAGTATTTTCTATTGCTGTTTTTGCTACAATCTACTTTTTTCTTTAGTGATTTTTGTGTCCAAGTGATCGATGGGAAGAGTTGTATTGAAAATTTTTTGTGTGTTAGAATTTTTATATTTTTGAGTATATTGTAATTTCTTTGATATTCTGTTGATGTCTTGCTTAAGTTGTTCTTGTTTGTTGTGTTTGGTTGTAATATTATTGGATTTATATAAAGATATCCCAGTTTGGTTTTGGGAGTGGTGGTAGTTGTAGCAAATAGTCAGGTATTGTTTTTATATAGAAATGCTCTCGAAGGATCTTTAAGGTATTTGTAATATCTTCTTGTTGGTTTATTAGTATGTTAATATATACAGAATCTGTGATCTTTTTTAGCTGTTCTTGTAGTTTGATTAAGGTTTGTGGGATATTAGGTTTGCTTTGTGTATTCATAGTTTCTGATTCAGTTTGTGTTTGGTTTGTTTGTTGGTTTATTTGAATTCAAGTTGTTGAAATTCTATGAAAATAGTAGGTTTCTCTTAGTAGTCTTGCTATTGTTACTAGCTTTTTAGGTGTTGTTATTAGAAGTGTTAGGCTGTATTTTGTTATTTTTTGTGAGTTCTCTAGTAGGTCTGGTTTGTCTGTTGGATTTACTGTCATAATATAGGGCAGTAATAGGAATGAAAACTTGTATCATGGTCTAATTTGTTAGATGAACTTTTTTGCTTATGTTTTGTCTGTAATTGGGTATGTAAACTCATTGGTTGTTCGAATTTTGTTAGTTTCTCTTGGTAATTTTGGCTTTACTAGAAAGTAGTCATTATGTAATCTCTCAAAGAAATAATCTTCTCTAAGCATTCGGATTGTTTCTGTGAAGTTTGTGTCTGGGTCTTGTGGATCTATTGAAAAGTGCAGTTTGTATGTAGGCTCCAGATCTTGGTAGGCTATGGGCAATGGTTTTTTGAAGAGTGCTAGATTGAAATAATTATTTGGAATTCTATTGAAAGAGTAATAGTTTCTTAGTTGTCTAGTTATATCTGCAAGTTCTTTAAGCTAGCTTCTCTCTGTAATTGGAAACAGATGTTTTATTTCAGAGTTTAGATCTGCAATTCTGTTTGGTAATGTTCCTAGTAATATAAAATAGGCTTCTGGTAGTTTATCAAACTGATATATTCTATATAAAGCTGCAGCAACTGCTTTGGTATAGTCTCTTTGTTTTATTGGCAGGTCAAAAGGAAGTATTTGAATTATGTTTTCTGGAATTTGGTTAGGATCGTCTGGTAGCTGTTCGAGGTGTAGTGTAGTTGCTTCTTGTACTATTTTATATTGTTCTTTATTGTTTTTGATCATTTTGTCTTTGGTGAATTCTTAGTAGTAATTGATAAGATAGTAGATTTGCTTTGTTGACATTCTGTAGAACTTTGTATTAGTTAGGTAATCAATCATAATTTTTTGTCATAGTTTTTGGTGAATCAAGTCTCTTGTTTGTCTATCAGTCATGGTTATTTTGCTATTTGTTTTGTATTTCTTTAGAGCTTCTTGGAAGAGGTTTTTGTATGCTTCTTGATGCTGTGGGATTGATTTTTTTTTTCTTGTAAAAGTAAGGAAGAAGATAGCATCTTTGTATCTAAATTTAGCTTTAATTGCTAGATGTAATGCCTGATTTGTAGGTTTAGTATGCATTTTATATTGAACAAATTCTTGGATTCCTTCTTTGCTTTAAAGTGCAGTTACTATTTTGTCATAGTTCCATTAAGCTTTGTTAAAAACTTAATCTACTTCTTTTTCTAATCTTCTATTAATTTCTTGTATCCACTCTTTTGTATAGTCATTCTGTTTTGTGCTTTTTTTGTTATTAGGCTGTGTTAGGTTTTTTTGTGCTATTTGGCTATAGGTCACTTGTGCTACTAGTTGCTCTGCTATTGTATTATTATTGATTTCTATTTCCATGTTGTTGCTATTTGCTGATGGTGCTGTATTTTGGTTTTCTGTTAATTGTGCTTTATTGTTGTGGTTTTGTGTCTGTTCTTATAGGTTCATTATACTATTCTGATTGGGTACTACATTCGTGTTGCTGGTTTGTTGTGTTGTCACATTTTGTTGCATGTTGTTACCTGTTTTAGATAGGTTGTTGTTGTCCATTTCTATTTCTGGCATCTCATTGTTGGAACCTATTTGATCTGTTTTTGTTTTGTTGTTGTAATCTGGCAATGATGTTATTTTTGATTTTATTAGAGGTATTTCAGTTTTACTACTTTTTGGCCTTTTGTATGGTAGAGCAGAGTTGGTATGAAGTTTTTTTGCCTTTGAAGCTGTACTATTTATTTCTGTTTTGTTTTCTTTTAGGTTTGTTTTTCTGTTATTGCTACTGGCCTTACTTTTAGTATTATAGCTTTCCATTTAGATTTGTTTTGCTGTCTTGAATGTAAATTTGTATATTGGCCCAAGGGCCTATTGCTCAACTGTTGTGTTTTTGGTTGTTGTTGTATTCCCTTTGCGCTTTATCTTGTCTGTCTAGTAGTGCTGCAATCTGGTTTTATTGTTTTCTCTATCATTCTAGTAATTTATTTATTTAAGTTTGCTTAGTTTTTTTTTTGTTTATTTTTCTTATGTTTTTGTGATTTTCAGAAAAGAGTTAAAATCTGTAATTTTTGAATTAAATATTTAAAAATATTTGATTAAATTTTTAAATAATTTGATCAAATATTTTTAAATATGTATTTGATTCAAATTCAAATTTTTATTTAATTTTGTAGAGTATTAGTAGCTATACAAAATCTTTCTAACAGCTTTCTTTTTGCATTTATAATTTATAAGAAAGTTGGTTGTATTATAAGTTTAATTTTATTAATATAATTTTAGAAAAATAATATAATTGTCAAGAATAAAGCTTGTAACTAACAATAAAAAGATTTTTATATATTTTTCTATTATTTTTCAATATATTTATTTGATTAAGCAATAATAATATATTAAACTATTATGCTATTAACTGATTTTTAGCACTACTAGTACTCTACAAAATCAAATAAAAATTTAATTTTTAATTAAATTTTTAAAAAATCTGATCAAATATTTAATTTAAATAGTACTTTACAAAATCAAATAAAAATTTAAATTTGAATTAAACATTTGTTTAAATTTTTTAAAAATTTAATTAAATTTTTTTAAATATTTGATTCAAATTCAAATTTTTATTTGATTTTGTATATTATTAGGTTTTAATTTAAATTTTAATTTGATTTTACAGAATACTACATTTTATATCTTTCTACAAAATACAAGATCTTACTTACATATATGCATTAAAGATTATTAGAATGACTAACATGATGTAATTAGTATTACAAAATTTTAAACATAATATAAATATTACCAAAATATTTTTTCTTAAAAAAAGTTTTAGTTGTAAGAATAACTTTTGATACAAATATTATTTTGATATTGAATTAAAATCTTATCTGTATTTATACAAAAAATAATTTTTTAAAGAAATAAGTAGATAGAAATTATCTAATTTACTTTATTAAAATAAATTTATAATTTAAATAAAATGTCTTGTAATTTATTATTTAAAGGAGTAAAAGAAATAATAAAGCTGCCTTTCTTTGAAGTGAATAGTATTAAAGAAAAAAATAACTTATTCTATATTTTTGAATATACTGCATTTACAAAAAATGTTTTTTATTTTTTTTTACTAATTCTATATTGAACCAATATGATAATACTTTTTTTAATATTACTAATTAACTAATACTTATATTAAATTATTACTTAACAATTATATGCAATTATAATTCTAATTAAGAAAAACTTGTATATAATAAAAAAATACAGCAGTCATTACAAAAGCTGTTTACAAAAGACTAAAGTAACAAATTAGTAGTCATATAAAAGAAAACTAATTATATTATAGAAAAAATTGCAATTTGTACAAACATATAATTTAATTAATTCTAGAACTTAGTTTTTACTATATTCTTAATATATTACAATGATCTTTAGTATTAGATCAATACCTAATAACAATTTAATATTTAATTAATTTTGACTTTAATAAAATATAAAAATATCTACTGGCCTAATATTTTATAAATGCATCATAATTTTATTTGTCCTAGTATTAGAAATTGTGATCAGAATAATTAAGTTTGACAGTACTATTAAATATTATTTAAATATTATAAATTATTCAAAAAGGATTATTATTTGAATAATTTATAATTATTTGAATAGAATTATTATTTAAATAATTTATAATTATTTAACTAATAAAATAATTTATCAAATAATTTTTATTTGAATATTTACTAAATATGAATATTATTTGAATAATAAATATAAATTCAAAGCTCTAATTTTAACCTAAATTTATAATTAAACTTATAAAAACTTGCAAATTCTAGGTATTAATAGACTAACTTGTTATAACTTATTAAGGTTCTAATCTTATAATCTATAATCTATACTAGTATATTATAACTACTTTAATTATATAAAGTTAGTTATAATTTAAAACAGCCAATATTATTTGCAAAGTACTAATTTATTTTTAAAACCTATAAGCTTAAAAAGCTCAAGATATTATTTTTTATAAATTACAGTAAAATTAAAATAATAAAATTAAAATTAGAAAATTAAATTTACAAATAAAGAATATAAATACTTACATTTTTATAATATCTTCAAATTATTTTATTTAACTTGTAGCATCTTTTTGATTTTCAGTATCATAATAAATGCTCTTAATACTTTATAAAATTACTTTATTTAAAATATTTAAATGTTTCTTATATTCTTAATACTAAAAATTTGCATCAAAATAGTTTGATAAATAGAATAAAAATCAAATTGTTAAATAAATTTATAGGTATAGTTTAATTATTTTGGTAACTTAAAGAAGTATTACTAGGATGTTATTAACTCAAAATTCTATTAAAATTGTTTTAATATATTAAAAATTTCTTTTGTTTGAAATAATTACAATCTCAATATTATTTGTAAAGTTTAATATATATCTTTTATAGCTCTTTTCTATTTTTTTAAATATATGAGCAACAAGTAAATCTCTAAATTCAAAAATTTGAAATAATAGTCTTCTAATTATAATTTCTCTAAGAATTATAGCATTCTATAATGATTAAGTTTAACATTACAGATATTTTATTTATCTGTTTTGAATAGTTTAAAATTTGAATGTTTTTGATAAATTAAAAATTCTTGAATATTATAAAATATTAATTACTGCAGTTAAGACTTGTAAACAGATAAAATAATATACTTACTAGATTTATAAATAATATTAACATCATATAAGACTATAAGACTATGCACTATTTCTTTACAGTTTGTAATTTATTTGCTTAATGTAATCTTGAACAATTTGCTTTAGATATTGCATTTTTGTAACTTTCTATTATTATCTTACTAAATGTTATGAGTAAAAATTAAAAAGTCTAAAAAATTTAATTTTTAGATAACTAAATACAGGCTCTAAATGATACTAATATATGATCAAAAAACAGTATAATTAATTATTCTAGTCAAATTAATTCAAAGCTTGCATTTTATTATATAAATAATTTTATTTTTAAATTTTTTAGTTTTTATTTGATATACTTAAATATAAAAATCATTTAATAAATAAAGATAAAATTAAATTTAAAATAAAGAACATAACACTTATTATTAAATACCCTTTATGAATCTTTTTTCATATTTTAATATGTTTTTATATTTCAGTTTTAGTTTTGTATATTCTAAATAATGTAAATAAATAATAATTTTATTAGTTTCTATTTTATTAATAGTTATTTTACTAATTTTAATTCTAATTAGCACTGACTTTAAACCAAACTAACTTTAACACCAACTTTTAATTGCTATAAAATAGTTGTTTGAAAAATAAGAACATGGAGTTAGTTACTTAAATATATTTTTATGTATTTCAGATTAAGAATAATGTTTTTAATATATAGTAAAATCTTTATAAGTTCATTTTTTTTCTAAATACATACTCAAATTTTGGCTCAAATATATACTGTAATCCTTATAAAGTATACTTTGTTTATAGTTTTCTAAATGCACACTGTTAAAGCTTAGTTCCAAGTGTATGAACTTATTAAAGTTATGCTATACAATCTAATTACTAAATATAATACTTTATAATAACTTAGAATACTTGCATAAAAAAAATTTTAATAGCAATAAAATAATAAATTATTCTAGTTATAGCAGAACCAACAAATTGTTTACAAAATTTACCTGTTTGTGTTATCTGTATTATATGTTTTAATATAATATAAATCTTATTTAATTTTTTTAAAAAAATTCAATTTAACAAAACATACTAGAAATTATAATATGATCATCTGCATATACAAGTAACAATTTTTTTAAATAATCTGATAATAACCAAGATAAGTATTAATTTAACTAATCTCAATACTAGTATATATAATTTGATAATAAAATCTTATAAATTCTATTTTTGGCATTGTTCTTGTTACAATATTCTTCAAAAACCTAATAGTCAAAAAAAACTATAAATTTGATTACAGATGAACTAAAAATAAAAATATACTAAATACTTTGTTAAAATTCTATAAATCTATTTAATTTAATTAATATAAAATATTACTTAGTAAATTTTACATACTTACTAAGTAAAGTTCTTTAAAAAAAAGATTAATATTTAATAGTTTTATATAATTAAAAGCTTATGATATATGATATTATTCTATCATTTGTGATAAATACTTAAATATATACTATATTTATTATAACATTATATTTTGCTTATTATAAGTAATAATCTGCATTATGTTTTAATAATAATAATGATAAGGAAAATTCTCTGATTGATTAGCAGATCATCAATTAATTTCTATATAAAAAGATAATTTTACTAAATATTAGAGTAGCTGTATGATGCTATCATGCTTAAACTAGAAATGCAGTATATATATTACTTAAGTTTTTTTTTTATAGAAATAAAATTTTAACATTGTATCTAGTTTGACAATATATTCTATATTTACTGCTATATAAATAAAAAAAATATTAAATTTTCAAATTTATCAAAAACTGATAAATAAAGAGCATACTCTATAATTAATAAATTCATTATGGAGTTCAGTATAGAAACATGATAAATAAATATTATAGGAAATATAAACTGCTAGTTTATTATAGAAAGTTACCTATATACAAATTTTTTTCATTTGCTTGTTATTTACAACTGATGCAAATTGTTAAAACATTATTATATTAACTTGGATAAATATTGAACATATTTTGCTAAGTACAATTAAAATTTATATTTATGCAATTAATAACTATTTATTATATCAAAAATTTTCTATGTTTAAAATAAGCCAAATTTTGACAGAAAAGGTTTATTTTATTATTTAGTCTAAAAGTATATTTAAGCTTCAAAATATTTTGTAGTTTCAATTATTTATCTGTGTTAATTTGGTTTGTAAATACAGTCAAACTTTTTTTTTATAGTCATATTAACTTATAATTACATAAAATTTTAAAACCAATTTATATAACACTTATAAAATTTAATCTCCATATAGGCACAAATTCTCTATAAGCATCAAATTTTTGAAACCAAATGTGTAATTATAAAGAGGTTTGACTGTACTTCTAAATTTATTTTTATAATCCAATAATAATTCAGATTTTGTACACTGTCCATTCTTGTTGTCTGTTAACCATACACTTCATACTTCATACTATATTCCTAATATTGCTTTTTAATAAAATAAAAAAAAACAATTTTAATATATATATTTAATTAATAATTTTTATTTTAATTAGTTTTTTTATTTATGATTAAATTATTTAGTTTTTAAACTATTAAAATACTTAATGATTATAAAACAATATATATAGTCAAATAATTCTTGAATTACAAATACCTATTTTCACTACTACTAGTTACATTTTTATTATTAAATCTCATATATTCATTATTGTTATTAAGTACATTTCTACTATTGCAAATTACATTTTTAATATTGTTAGTATGTTTTTCATATTGCAAAAGAGAATCTTAATGATTTCTTAAATTTTGCTTATGAAGTTGACTATATACACTATCTGAAACTATGTTAAAAAGTTTTATTAGCATGTATAATAAATAACTTTTAATTAATATTATTATAAATTTATAAATTAGTAATACATATTTCTGTGGATTTTTCCAAAAATTGGTTTGAAACACTTCATAATATTCACACCCATTTTTGACCTTTTTTCTCAAATATCTTTTTTGATATAAAAATATAACAACTATATATATACATAATAAAAAAAAACAAATTTATTAATTTGGTATTCTGCAAAATCAAATTAAAATTTAAAATTGAATCAAATATTTGATTAAATAATTTCCAATATTTAATTCAAATTCAAAATTTAATTTGATTTTGTGAAGTACTAATTAAATCTTACTATGTAAGCACAAAATATCTAGTTTTAGAAATAAATAATATTTATTCTACAATCTTGTACTATGTCTTGAAATTTTTTTTTGCACTGTTTGCCTGTATAATTTGTGCCAAATTGAACTGTTAATTTGTTTGCAACATCTTCCCAAAATCTAGCCTTTCATTGTCTGATAAGTCTATGGTATAGAATATTGTTTTCTTTTCTTTTATTAATTATGACTCTTAGTTGTTGGTCTGTTCATATTGTTAAAAATTATAGATGTAATTGAAATTTTTTTTTAGATAATTAAAGCAATTTATAGTATCTTATAGTCTTTAATTATAACTTTATACATTATATTATCAGTATTGATTTTTACTTTAGTATTAATATACAGGTTTTAAAGTCTTAAATATTATTAATATCAATATATTCTATTTTTTTTTTTTTTTTTTTTTTTAACCTTAAGCAGTTACGCTGGTACTTTATTAAGATTCTTGAAACTATATATTTTTATAATTACATAGAATTTCCCAATACCCAAGTCCAGCATCACTCAGCCACCCATTTGGTACCTAAGTGCAACCTGCCGCACTATCTTAGTTAGAGATAGACTGCTCATCTAACTACTTAAAGCCATACCAGAAAGGTCTTTCCCCTTCTGTGACAAGCGTATCAATTGTCTTCCAAGCTTCTTTCTTCACTTGATTTAGTTTTTCTGCTTTCTTTTTCTTTTCTTCTTCCTTTGCCAGCTTGCTTTTCTTTTTTTTTTCCTTTGGTTTTCTTCTTATTTGAGCACCTTTCTTTATCTTGCTTGTTATATTGCATTTTTTTCTTATTCCTGTACTTTTTCACATCGAACTCTCCATACTTGGTCATAGAATGTATTCCACACTGTTTTCGTTACTATATCTATGCATTTTTGTGTCATCTGTCTATTTAGGATTTGTTCAAGCCATTTCCCAACCTCTGTTGTGACTAGCCCTTTTATTATTGACCTTCTGTTCCTAACTTCTTCTGATTCTGTTTTCCCGAATAACGTTTTGTATAGAACTAGAGGTGGAATTCTACTTTTTTTACTTTCTTTAAGGTTGTTCCATGCTGTTGTTATTGCTACTTTTTGAATCCTCTTCTACAGGCTTTTTTGTTCAATGCAGCTTGCTAAGTGTGCTTGAGTTTCCTTTTTACCTTTTTGACATACTTGGCAGTCTGTTACTGTATAAACTCTGGTCTTCTTCTATTTAACTCTTCTAGTGTTGATAGACTGTCCATTATGCATTTGATCACTGTTGCCCTTCTAGTACTGAGTTTTCTTGTTGTACAGTGTATGCCTTTTG
>CAJVQA010007503.1:0-13773 GCA_910591915.1 Cetraspora pellucida | reverse complement strand
GTTAGCCATTGATTGTAGCATGAGTCTGGGTCATAAATTGGTTCTTGTGATGCTTCCTTGATGTTTGATGATGAAATAGAATTCAAGGAAGTAGAAGATTCTTCTGTAGATTCGCTCACTGTATACTCAGCTTTCACAGCTATGAAGAATGCTATAGCCTGCTCTGTACATTGTGTCTGGCCATCATTAACTTGGTTCTCCACGTTTATTTAAATTTTTATTAATATAATAATCTAAATTATTAACTAAATTATTATTAAAATTATTATCTGAATATTATCAAAATTATTATCTAAATTATCATCTAAATTATTAATTAAATTATTATTTAAATTATTATCTAAATTATTATTTTCTTTATTATTATCTAATTTAAATATTTTAAATAAGTTTTTTTATTTTTTTTATTTTTTTTTATTTATATAATATCAAGTAAAAAAAATAAAAATATATGAATATACCAAATTAAATATAAATGTATAACTAAGTATTATTTCTAAACTATACTATTGTTGCTATTTATTAATAACATCTAGTGTAATTTTATTATTTTATTTCTGTTATTAGTTAAATTAACTTTTATTAATTATTAACTATAGAAAAGAATAAAAAGAAAAATTTTAAGAATAGTTTAATTAATAAAAACAAGTATATATAGTAAAATTTTGAGACAAAGTTTTAGAAATAAAAAGATCTATATTAGTATTAAATATAAAAGTAGTATTATTAAGATTTGAAAGTTAAAAGATAGGTAGTAAATATTGTTTTTTTTTAGTAAAAGCAGAGATTACTTATACTAATTTTCAGTTTATATTGTTTAATGTTATGAGTTTGCCAAATAGAAGAGTTGTACTATTTGAGTAAAGAGTTAGATAGAGAGATGAGAAAATTGTTATTTTTTTTTTAGAATTAATTGCAGTTGCATATATTGGTTAGAGTTATTATTCTTTATATAAAAAGAAGATTTGTATTATACTGTATATGCTAGAGTTAGAGTAGAGGTTTTGTAAATAAAGAATTTGTAATATTGTATTTGAGAAGTTTATAAAAAGTTTAATAAAATTAGAGTATAGGTAATCTCATTAATAAAAATGTTTTTGGAATTGTAAAGATGAAGTAAGCATTGAAATAAGTGTTTAATATTTTCATATTAATTGCAATATAGGTAGTTTGAAGTTAAATAAAGAAAAGGATAACAGATATTTAAATTTGACATTGTTGGTAAATAGTTAAGAAGTATTTTGTTTCTAATAGAATATAGTTTGAGATTAAAATTTCAAGAATTGTAATTTTAGTTAATAGTTGAATATTTATAGTAAAAAGGTTTTATAATAATTTTAGTTAAAGAAGTTTATTAAATGTTTGAATTAAGAATAAGTTCTTATAGAATTTACATAGTTTATAAATAATTGGTATTTGATATCAAGTAAAGAAAGTAGATAAGTAAAAGTGCTCAAGGTTAAGTTTAAGTTTAGTTTTGTTAGCTTTTTGTTTGGCAAGAGGGTTAACTATATTATATAAAGTATTGCTTAAGTGTAATTTGACTTTGTATATGACATAATTTTATTTTTGTATTTTATTAGAAAATTTAAAATATGTATAATATCCTAATTAATTTGTTTAGTTTATGAGTTATAGTAATAGAGTATAAAATTGTTAAGAGTTTTAATAGTTAATAAGCTGTTCAAGTGAATATAAATTTGATAATTGGTGGATAGAGTAAGAAATAAGAAAATAAGTGTTATTAATTCTGCATATGTAGAATTTGGTGCATAAGTTATAGAAGTATTAAATTTAATTTAAATATAATTTTTAAGAATTCAAGCAATGCTAGTAGATATGTTATTTGTTTGTAAATTTAGTATTGAAGCATTTGTATAGAAGTGTAGATTGTTTAAATTCAGAAGTAATATTTTTTAATATAGATTTATAAGTTGATTTTAATATTGTTACTATTGTTTGGAAAAGCAGTAGCAATATTTCATCTAATTTAACTTCAATAGTAAACAGAATTAGAAAAATATCTTGAATAAAGTAATATAGTACTATAGGTAGAGTGCTTGTTTACATGAACTGGTAATATATAAGAGTCAGTTAACTAATTTATATAGAATTAGGTTATTAATCAATTTAAGTAATAGTTATACTTATGTAATAATTTTAATTTATTGAATCAATTTAGTAATATAACTGATGTAATTAATAAAGAGTTAATTAATTAAAAGTTTATATATAACAATTACAATACTTTGAAGTAATAAGGATTCTAATATATTTTTTAATATAATAATTATTAATTAATTTTTTCATTAAGTAATTAAACTTTAACAATAAAACTATTCAAGCACTTAAGCAATTGCTTATTCTATTTTACCAATTTCAGACATTGAAAAAACTGACAACTTTATTAAAAGCTCAAAGGCCCTGCTTTTATACTTTATAAAATATTAAGAGATATAATAATTAATCTTTTTGATTTATAAAATTAGTAGTTTCATTTACTAATACTATTGCTACTTAGTTTCAGTGATCTGTAATTTTGACACTAAAGACTATTATAAGATCTAAGTATAAGTATACTAATTCAGTTATAATTTTTGATTATAAAAGAGTAAGTATTTATATATTTAAAAAAGTTTTTTTATATTTAAAGAGCTTGTATTAATTCCAAGTTTTACACAGCTTAGCATACTTTCTATCATTACACCTTTCTCATATTACCAATTTAATATATTCTTCTTTTTATTCCTAAGTATCAGTAAAGGGTGTTAGGCTTTATAGCAATTTCTCTATTTCTCATTCTTTTACTATATGAGCCTCTTTTACTAAGGCTTCAAAGTTCATATTTAACAACTTGACTAAAGCATAGATAAAAATATAACTAAAGATTAACAAATTATATATACTTATAGTATGAAACAATCAATATATACAAGTAGCTAATTTTCATATATAACAGTATCAATTTTAGGTAAAGATAACATGCATCTTTCTTTTAGCATCAGTCCTTTAGAATTTCTCAGCTAACCTTTCTCTAATAAAATAATAATATTAAAAAAATATTAATGAATTAAGCTTTTTATTATGAATATAATTTTTTAAATTAAGAGCATGATCATTCTATATGTCACTTGTAACTTCAATTAATGATTAGATAGATGCATTCATTTACTATAAATTATTAAGATACAAAAGCATCTTAGTATTCTTAAGTAACCTGGTAGTTATCTTTTTAGTAAAGTTAAGAGGTACAAATTTTCTTTTTTGATTTTAAAATGCAATGCTATTATTAGTAATACAGATTTCTGCTATCATAGTATTTTTAATATTCCTTTGAAGTTGGTGTATCATTTTAAGAAACTTTAAGGTAGCAGTAAAAAATTTCAGAATTAAAATAAATTTTGATGTTTGGGTTAAAATTCATTATATTTATAATTAAAAACATCTTTTTTCACAGGAAATAAGTTATGTCATTTTAATCAGTTACTATGTATAGTCTTTTTAAGAACCTTTTTAATTGATTTTTGTTTGTTTATACTGGCATAAATACTTTTTAGTTTGTACATTCTATTATCAAATATATAATAAATGTAATAAGGTCCTATAAATCATTTTTTAAACTTAGTGCTATGCAATGTTTTCAAGAAGGTTTCATGCAGCAAAACCTTGTCTTCAATCTGGTAAGTTTCTATTTTATACTTTAATTATATGAGTCCTTCTGTTTTTGTTAAGAATTTCTAATATTGATTTGCATTTGTTGTCTAGCTAGTGTTAATTCTCTAAGTAGCACCTCAATTCTTCTAAAGATCTAATCTTGAAAATCTACTTCTGTAACAGGCTCAAAGAAAATATTGAAACTTCAGTTTCAACAAGAAGTATTGCATTTCATCTATACATTGGATAGAAAGGCTCATATTAGATCATATTGTGGTAAGTTATTCTATAAGCAAACAAGGCTACAGAAATAAATTTGTTCTATTCTTTGTTATATTGCACTACACATCATGCTAAAACTTTACAAAGAGTTTTATTAAATTGTTTTATCAATTCATTAGTCTAAAAGTGCTAAGCTATCAAGTTTTATAATAGGTTTTTATTTTCTTATATAGAAAACTTACTAATTTATTACAGAAATGTGTTTTCTAATTTGACAATAATTCATAGAAGTTGCTATAATAACAAATAATATTTTTAAAAATAAAAGTTGTTACAGATTTGGTATTAGCTCATTCTAATACACATGCTTCAGACCACTTAGTAAGATATTTAGTAACTACAATAATAAATTTCTTGCCATCCAAGATTACAAGAAAGGTGCCAACAATATCTATTTCTATTTAATCAAAGGGCTGACCAATTCTAAACAGATAGAAGAGCTCTTGGGTTTTAAGTTACCCTTTGCATTGGCAAGAGTCATATGACTCTACATATTATTTTATATCATTACCTATCTGAGGTCAAAAGTAATAACCATAACTCTTTGATAAGTAGCAGTCTTTTTAAAATACTCTGCTAAAGAGTCTAAATACATTGTATATAATACAGTCTCTGTTTTATAAGGTCTTAGTACTATTAAAGGCCATCATAGATCATATAGATTATTTTTATATAATAATCCATCTCTAACAAGTTAATGACAGATTAAATGCTTTATTATCTTTTTAATAATATATAGTGAAAACTTAAACTGCTTAAAGTAATTAACAAAATTAATATATGTTTCTATGTTTATAAAAGTTTGTTGTGTTAATAAGAGGTTTTCAAAAGAGGCATCCAGATATATATAAATAGGGGAACTCATTTTGATGACACTTGTACCAAATTTCTACTGCAAACATTTGACTTTTACTTAATATTTTATTAAATTAACTACTTTTGGATATTTAAGTAAAATTGTTTCTAAAAAAAAAAAAACTCTTTTTACAAATCCATTGCACAAAAATTAACTAAAAAACTGTCTGGCTAAAAATACTTATAACCTTTTATTTTACTAGATAATCTGTTCTGATGTCTTAAGCAAACTTGTTCAGCTCAGTAATTTATATATATTCTAAAAATATTACAGATCTAGTTCTTAAACTCACAGAAAAAACTGTATTAATGGCCTTTGGCCTTCAGTTTTAAAAAACTCACTCATAGTTTCTACTATAATAACTTGTCTTATACCCTTAATTAAAATTATAATACATATTTGTTCAGTCAAAATAAGCTCTAACAGAAGAATTTTGACCAATATTGGCTAAACTACAGCTAAATTTACTTTTTACTCTTTTGCAAATCCTTTTTCTTACTTTCTAGCTATACCCTATTTTCTTTTTTCCTTACACATTTTTTGTATAACTATAGTATCATTTCTCAATTAATATTTTATTAATTTACACTAAAATCTTATAATCAGTTTATTAATAAAAACTTATTGGAGGACCAATTCTGTAACTCTCTTTATAGATCACTTGTATCAAAATTTTGCTAAAAACATTTAATTATTTCTCAAAATTTTCTTAAGTAAACTTTGTCTACACTCTTAAGTAAAGTTGTTGAGCTGATTTTTCTCCTCCTAGGTGACAAGTTTTGGTTTCTACAACATCTGGCTTTTGAGAAAAGTTCTAAAAACCAAAATTTTGAGTTTTGCTTATTTACTATATATTTTACTAATTAAATATATCTTGTTACCTATTAGAAAAAGAACAAGCTTTCTGTTTTGGTCATTTTGATATATAATTTATTATAAACAAACCAAACTCACTAAGATACAAACAAAAAGATGAAAACTAAAACCTGTTTTTGCAGGTTTTTTCATTGGCACTTTAGAAAAAACTGCTAGGTTGCTCCAGATTTTTCACTTTTCTGGTATCCATTAAAGTTTCCTAAACATCCAATTAGCTTTTACAAATATACTACACTTCACAGATCGCTTCTAAATAGTCTAAAAGTCTAGATAATTAAGAAATTTTTCTCATAAACAATATTATACAAATAATTTGTATTATTTAAATTTTATAAACATTATCTTTAAAGATAGTTACATATAATGCCAAGCATTAATACTGTGAATCTGATTCTTTTGATCTTAATAATTATATTGCCAAACATAGTAACAGTTTTGGTACTGTTATTCATGATAGCAACATTTATGCTCTTAAAGTCCTACCTATCAATTTTAATTCTAAAACATATGACCTCCAAAACAACTTTTATTTTTTCGTAAAATCTACTGGACCTGTCATTACTACCTGTTATTGTAAAAAATATCATACCTACTTTGCTTCACAACATATTACTATTTCAGCAAATTCCCAACCAACTTCTAAAAACACTTCCAATGCATCTAACTCTATAGAAATTGACTTTAATATAAAACTCTTCAAATCTCTAAAAAGTCTCTCAAGATCCAAATTTCAACCAAAACATGAAATTACTCACTTATTTCCTACCTTATGTAGTGATATTAGGAAAACTTCTACAAATTCTATCCTTTTCAAACCATTCTCTCATCATGCACATATATGCATTATATGTAAAATCAAGAATATACCATGCATTATTTTTAAAGATAACAAACACTTACTTAATCTACAAGCTCTGACTTTTGTAACTGGTAAAGGAAGCTTTCCTGCTTATGCACAATGCATTTATCTTCTCAAACTTAAATACTTAACTCCCTCAACAACATGAACTAGGAACAACACAATTTATATTGTAAAATCAAATGCTACCAATTATTAGCTAAAGATAAACATATATTTTTTAAGAAATTTCTCTAAAAACTACTTAAAAAAACCAGAACTATAAATAAATCTAAGGATAATGATCAAACTAAAAACAACAAAACACAAAAAAACCAAAATAATAATCTAAAACAAAAAGACAAACAAAAAGAAAAAGAAAAAAAATCTACACAAAAATATGATACAACAAATAATTTTGACTAATTCTTGAATTATCCTATTACACCTGAAATGCAACAATATAGTAAATTAAGCACACCATAAGCCTTAAAAGTTTTTTCACTTCTAAAATCATATCTTGTAAATTTTAATCTTGAACAAGAAATTCCTATTGATCCAACTAATTCAAAACTTAACAATAGACTCTCTGCTAAATACTCATTTAACTATATACTTAACAAAATAGCTAATAGCAAACTTAAGTTTTTAACTGACTTCATTCTCAAAGTCAATTCTGAGTTTGGCCAATCTAACTCTATTTCTTTTAAAGTCTTAGTTGAAACTCTTAAAGGCCTAGTTGCAAAATTTACAACAGTACTTTTTACTCAACTGAACTATATACACATTTTTTGATTACATTATTCCATTCCATCATACTCAACAAACAACAAAAAAAAAGTTGCCATTAATATAACATGCTTACACTTATACCTAAATCATACTTACAAAACTATCAACTTTGAAAAATTCATAGAAAAACTCAACATCAAATCTTTACACTTTACTTTAAATTTTAACATAGATTATACTGCAGATAAGCTACTATTTGATATTTAAAATAACAATAGATTCAATATTAAAGTCACATTAAACATTCTTGCTAAAAAATTTGAAGTTGACTTCAAAATTTCTTCACTTAAACCTCATATCCAAATTTACAAAACCTGGTTCTAAAAATTTTTCGATAAATACAAAATTCAATTTAAAAAAATTGATCAACAAAAAACAAGCAACTACATCAAAATGTTAATATCTCAAAAGCTTGTTGAAGACTGCAAAGAACTTTTATCAGAAACTTATTCTCTTCCAAATATCTTATCTTCATTCCAAGAATGCTCTAAAGTTATTTTCAAAGCAGCACTTCATCACTTCTATAAATGTCATAGCAAATCATGCAACTTACTCCCAGATAATACAGAACACAAGCTTAAAAATATTTCTAAATTTTACTTCTCTCAATTATTCAAATCTCATCCAGTACTAGAATCTAATTCAAAAGAATAGGAACACCTTCCTTTAGAAACTAAATTATTTCAACCTGATCAATAACTAGCAGCAACCTTCGCAAAGCCAATACCCATAACTAAATTAAGAAAATTAACTATATCTACTAAAAAAAGCTTTGCATCACTTAACAATGTTAATAGTAAAGTAGCCCAAACAACTTACTATTTCTATCAATACTTAAAAAAATATTTACATATAGCAGCTAAAAATGATGGAATTCAAGAGTTATCTAAAGAGAAAGCTTTTGAAAAAATCATAGACTTGACTACTGATACACATACTCTAGCTCGTATAATTACCTACTACAAAACTGATTCTAATTTAAAGTCTTTCTTAAACAAACTAGAATTGACTATGACAAAACTACTATCCAGAAGCAGAAAATTTTATAATCAAACATATCAACATCTCAATTCCTACTCAATACAATGACATGCTCTTCATGCAAAACCAAAATAAACCTGATACTGAAAAAGAAAATCCAACTTTATTTACTACTTAGAATAATAATTCTGATGACTCCACTTCTCAAAAAGAAACAGTCAACAATCTTACACAAAACCAAGAAACTTCTTTTCAATAAGTTTTTTTACAGAAAACATTAAAGCAACTGTCGCTTCTATGATTATAATGTTCTCCACTATTAGTAGGCTATTCTTAGAAGAGAATAATGATAGTAGGTGGGCAGTAAAGCCTATTGTAGTAAAGGACCAAGATTATGTTAACCAGACTCAATATACTAGGCAGGTTATGATATCCTTCACAGCTGTGCAAGCCAAGCTTAAAATGGTAAGTGATTCTGTAAAAGACATTAAAAATACTATCTCTACCTCCAATACTTCATCTTCTACTGAGATAGACAAATGCCATACTAAATTCTTAAATCAATATAACCTACTTCAAATTACTGAACCTGTTTTACTCAAAAAATTCATTCAACATTTACATTTAAATAACTTTTTCAATTCAATAAAAATATTTATAAACTTCAAAAAAACAGAATCATACATTTACTTAAAAACTATAGACCAAATATTACCTAATCATACAGAAATAGACCTTTCTTTTTACAATACATATAGTTATTTACTATTATTAATATCTTTTAATTGGACAATTCCTAACAAAAACTTTACTAATCTCTTTACATCCAATCTACCAATCTATTCAAACAATTCTACAACACCTTCTCCTACTCTATCAATAATTATACCTGAATATACTTCTATACTAATTAAAATTGGATCAATAAACATAAATGGTCTCTCTTAATTCAACAAGAAACTTTCCTTAATAGAATTATTACAAGAAAACAACTTTGAAATATTTAGACTCTCTGAAACATACTTGTCTTCTAAAGAAGGAAATTCCTTAGTAACCAAATTCAAAATTATACCAGTTTCTGAAGCTCATATACAAATCTTTACCAAGCTGGTGTTGGCATATTTGTACACAAAAAAATCTCTAAATATATTGCCAAATCTCATAATTACAATGGACACATAATTGAACTCGACTTTTACTTCAAAAACACACCCATCAGACTTCTTCAAATATATTTTCCAACTTATGAAAAGAACAATTTTGTAAAGAAATCCTAGATTACTTAATTTCTCTTATCCAAAATAACAAATATAAATTAATTATTATAGGTGACATAAATAGTGTTCCAAATTCAAGAATTGATGAATCTTTTTTAAAAAAATCATTAATTCCAGAAAGCCAAATTATTCAATACTTAATTAGCTTCTAATTTAAAAATATCTATCGCATCTTCTATCCTAATACATCAAACTTCACTTTTAGTTAAAATAATATATAAAGTCAAATTGATCAAATATAGACTAACTTATCTATTACTAATATCAACTACACAAAAATCCTTCCTATTGGTACAATTAAATCTGATCATCAAATAATTATTTTTGAAATCTCCATTATAATTAATAAACCTAAACCTCATAAACAATATAAACATAAAGTCTTTCTCTGGAAAAACAGCACTAAAGAAAACCTTAAAAACTACAATGAACAAACTACCAAAAATCTTCAACATTTATCTTCAATAATCATTACAATCTCTAATCAAAACCAACTTAATACTACATAAAATAAAATTCACAAAGCATTAATCAAAGCCTCTACTAAACATTTTTCTTTCAAAAAAATTAAAACAATTAAAGAAATTCATGACTTCCCATCACCAAAACATTCACCACTTTATTTCTATTACAAAGAAATCTAATTTCTTAAAGATTATATAAACTCAATTAATTTTAATACATTACTCACCAACTATCAAACCAAATATTCAGATTGTATATTTCAAACATCATCATCTTCACTAATCCAAGTTAAAGAAGAATTCCAAACTATTAAAACTGCACTTAACTACCAATATCAACAATTAATCTATGATGAAATTAAAGAAAAAATAGATGAACAAAACAAATTTTTCAAAGAAACACCTAAATTTTTCTATAAAAAAATTTTAGAAAAATATAATAACATTTATATAGATAGACTATTTCTTAACAATAACCTTCTCACAGAACATGATGAAATACTAAATGCAATTAAACTTTATTTTACTAAATACTTCAAAACCAAACCTTTTGAAACTATTCCATTAACATCTGACTTCTATTCTCTCTATGAACTACATTCTGAACTCGAAATCTATTACCAAAATCTTATGAAATTACTAAACAAGAATAACAAAATATTATCTTCAACTTACCTAATCAAAAAGCAGCAGGTCTCTTAGAAACCTGTTATGAACATATAAAATATGCTAGCTCCAAAGCATAAAACATTTTTTAACTTTTTCTAAATAAATGTTTTTATCTTCAAAAAATCATCTCAGACTGGAAATCTTTTAATATCTTTCTAATTCCCAAAAAATCAAATTGATACTACATATTAAATCAAGTTTGTCTAATTTCTATAATAGAACTTTTCAAAAAAACTTTGACCAAAATATTTACAAATCGATTAGATAACATTATTTCTCATAACAATCTTTTATCAAATCTAAACTTCATAGCTTCAAAAAACTCCTCTATACATTATCCTATACAAATTTTACATACTACAATTGAATATTATAAAACTACTAACAAAGAAGCCTGAATTCTCTTTCAAGACATGTTTAAGGCTTTTGATAAAATTAATATAACAAGACTTTAAGATACTTGTAAAAGAATAAGAATTCCATTAACAGAAATCAACCTAATCACAGAACTACACTCTTATCAATTTGCTAAAGTAATTACTGCTCATGGCCTTACCTTACAAATACTAATTAATTCTGAAATTGAACAAGATGAAACATATTCATCTCTTTTATAGAAAATCTACTATAACCCTATACTCTATTTTATTCAAAAAAATACAAAAACTACTTATTAAAAATTTCATATCAATCCCTTATTGATATCATAACAAATACAACATCCTTTCCAATAACAATTTCACTATTAGCTTTTATAAATGATACAACCTGACATTGTAAAAATACAAATATAATGCAAAATATTATAAATGATACCTTTGAATTATACAAATTCAACAATATAGAAATTAATACCACCAAATTAGACCTCCTGTACATTAAACCCAAATTCATATTAAATCCAACTCCTACTCTCTCAATGAATCAACAAAACATTACACCTAGAAAACCACAAGATGTAATTCGATATCTTAGCATTTTTTATGATGGCCAAGAATTTTCTAAACCAACTCTTGACCAAATTCAAAACAAAATTGAAAGCTTCCTTACTCTTATTCTACACAAAAAAATAACATTTTTACAAATTTCATTACTTTTTAATTTAATTCTATAACCTTCATTAGAATACCTACTTCAAATTATTCTAGTTTATACAAATACACAAAATAAATTTTCTTGCCTTTTTACTATCCATACCAAAAAAATGCTCTTCTTAGCAAAAAACACTAACAATATAATTCTCACTAATCCACTCACCTTTAATTTACCAACCTTTAACAACATTATTCAAAAAGTCAATACAGCTAATACTGAACAAATATTTAACATACTACCAATTTTTAAAAATATAAGCATCTAATAAATTAAAAAATAGCTTACCAAAATATGGTCATTTCAACTTTTATCAAAAATCTTAACTAATCTCTATCAAAAAATACAAAATTACACTTTACTTTTTCATCTTCCCAACTAGCCTTTAATGAAATCTTACTCTCAATAATTTCACAAATCATACTCTTTTCATCATCAATACCAAAAAACACTTATACTATTTTTGACATTCTTTTTGTCAACCCATTTATGTCTACTATCAATAGTCTTAGAAATAATAAAATTATTTTTCTAAAACAAATCACAACTGCAAATAACAAAAATATTCTCTCATAGAACAATATCTACTTACATACAAATAAACCTAATAAAGATTGTCAGCCAAAATGGTTTACTCAAATTCTATATCTAAACCAATCTAATACTATAACCCAAACTTGGCTTTACATAAACCTTCCTTCTATTAATACCTTTCTGAATACAATTAAACTAATATTACCACCTTCATCCTTAAACTCTTACTACTTTTATCATATATATTATACAAATAACCAATCACTATATATTTCTTAACAAACCTCTTTACAACAACCATCATTATTTGAAATTTCTATGCTCACTTCAGGATTCTCTCAACTACTACCAACTACTAACCACCCAACACCAAATTTTCATTTATTCTTTCTACCTTATAACTCAGCTATCAAATAAAAGATTCAATGACTATTCAAATTGATTTTAAAAAAATCTTAGCTCTAACTCAAATACTCAGCATTACTATTATCCAATCAACTCTATCAATACAACTACAAATAATTCTTTTATCATATGAAGCTTAACTTATTCAACAATTTATCAACACACCATCATATCAAAAGCAACTAATCAACTTAACACAGATAAACTACATTTCTATACTGATGGTTCAATCAAAAATTTATAAACTCCAGAAACTAAATATAGTATAGGATGGATTTGTAAATATAATACATCTATAAAATTTAATGCAACTTTACAATCTTACTCTGACTCAACTCACATCAAACTTAAGGCAATTCTTACCCTCTTATTCACAGTTCCTTCTAACATTCTTTTAAATATCTATATCAACAATACAACTGCATTCAAAAACCTCAACTTAGCTACTAACTCCAAACCTATACAAACTAAAAACTGAGACATTATTCACTATATTAACTATCTTAAACAATTTAAAAACATTACTACTACTCTTTATAAAGTAAAATTACACTCTACAAACTTCCTTTATAACCAAGCAGATTCACTTGCCAAACAAAAAACTACAAACCATTTTCTTAAAATTAATAACTCAAAATTTAATCTCCAAACCATTTTATATGAAATAATTATTTAATTCCTATCAAAGTTTGCATCTTCATCTCTGTTAATTCATCTTATAATGAAACCCATATATACCTTCCTAATGACACTCTTTTGTCAGATCATATTATTATTGCTCCATATCTTCTTCCATTATTCTATAAACTCCCTCTCAGATCTAATCCTCCTAGCTTTACTCCCATTTTATCCGATCCTTTCTCTAATGACAATTACCCAACTTCTACTGATTATAACTCCACATTACATTCTTCTAACTCAAGTTCTCATCATCTTAATCTAACTATTGCAACACACAATGTTAGAGGCTTTAATGATCTAACAAAAAGAGAAGCCTGGCAAGACTACTGTCTTAATAATGACATATCAATTGCCAGTATTACTGAAACAAAA
>CAJVQA010007502.1:0-13774 GCA_910591915.1 Cetraspora pellucida | reverse complement strand
ACTTTTATTAGAGTATTAAAGGTAATTTCTTATGCTGATTTTTGAGAAGTAAGCGATTCTTGACAAAACGGACGTTTGTTTTGATCGTGTTACGTTACTCCTGATCTTGAAACCTGCGTCACAAACCTGGCACACATTCAAGAATTGCAGTTAAGAACATAAAATTTTTATATCGAAATTTTTTTTAACTTGAAGCATTTATTTCTATCTTCGATAATAATCTCGGTTTTACACAATTTAATGTTGTTAAAGTTGGGTAAAGTTCACTTTGTTGAAGAATTAACTACTTATGAATGGAATAAATTAAAAAAAAAATGCCATTATTACATTATTTTAAGCGGGCTAATATGTCTTTTAACAAAAATTCGACTAGAGAAAACTGCACCGAAAGTTACTATTATCCGCAGTAAATTCAGATTTCATAAAAAATTTCCAAATAGTAATTAGTGCATATTACGCTACTTATCGTTATGGTTTGATTTTATTAGTCCTTGGCAATGGAGCCAATGGAGCTCAGTGGCTATCCGAATGGAGCCCAAAAACCTAGTATCATTGGCTCAATTCAGAGCTCCATTGGTTCCATTGAGCTCCATTGCCAACTCTGCCCTAGTGAGACATCTACGTATAACTGTATAATATTCGGATATGTGGTTAACCTACGGATAACTGGACAAGAGGTTCACGATTCCAAATTTTAATAACAACGTTATGACAGGAACGTTTTTAATCGTGTCCTACAACATAGCCACTTCTTACTGAGTATAACAGTTGAATTATTAATAGTGTCAGAGGCAAAACCGTAACGCCCGCCAAACCTGAAAAGTGATCGTTATAGTGGCCTATTTACCAATCGGTAGTACACATGACGATCCACTCGAAACATATGCGCCAGGCCCTAAGTGAGCCATATGATCGTACACCAAGCCTCAATATGGGACCCCACCACCCACCCAATAAAGGAAAAGTCGATCGAGACCTACCTGTTCGCACCATAACGGCAGGGAATGGGGTTAGCACCACTTTACCCTATTTGGGATAAGTGTGAGGCGATGACAAAAAGGTGCGATTGTGGTAATCATGTTGGATTCTGACCACGGGAAAATTGGCACTAGAAACATTTCTCATCAGTTCTATTTCGACTGTGAGAAATGTTAAAATAACGAAAGGCTGTGTATGAAAGGGTAAAGAGTTAGTCCAAGAAAGGTGAAACATAGTGGGAATTCAATGAGAATAATAGAGAAAGGTTACGGTCTTGTACGTACCTTTCGTACGAAAAAAAAATTGTTATAAAAGAGGTGGAATTTTCCCTCTTGTAAAAGTGAAGTCCAGACAAGTCAAGTGCAGAAGTGTGCCCCCTACAAAATAATAATAAAATTCGTTAATAAAGACCTCTAAACTCATAAAATAATAAACATTCTTCAAAAAGTCTGTCCTTATCTGTTAACGCTCTCAAAAGCCGCTTTAACCCGTGCCAAATCGTTACGCGACGTCTGCGATTTCGTAGCGACAATTCGTCGCATTTTCTCCATCTGCGTTCCCGACCATCCAGCCCGTGACAGTAGATTCTGCTTACAAGATCTCAAAAAGTGAAAAATAAAGTTGACGTTCTAAAGTAAGTTCATCAGAACCATGGAGCCTAAGAGAACATTTCTCTATCACTAACGAGACCATAAAATTTTGGAAAAAAAAGAAAACTCACAACGATAATGAAGATTTACTCAAATGAGATATCTCGTAACGAATTAAATGTAACTGATATTATAAAATAATATTTACCAGCGAAATAACATCTAAAATATTTTCAAAACAGAAATTATATGTTTCTTTACTACCATTTCAAATAAATTTATTCTCACAACAAAGAGATACTCTAGCAAACGGTATAAGTCCTGTAATTATTATCATGTAATAAATCGAAAAGCTTTAATCATATAAACAATACTTGAAAATTAGGAAATTTAAGCAAACCTTTACAGAAGGAAAATTGTTGCATTAATCTTTTTGCTCGATAATTAATAGAAGACGAACGACATTATTTGTTTCTGCATTGTAACTGGGTAAGAATTTTAAATTATTGACGTTGAATAAGTATATTAGTCTTGAATATTTAAAATTTTAAACAATTACTAATCAACTAGAATAATCGTTCAGCAAGAGAGTTTTGTCACATATCGCAAATTTCATCTTTGGGTAATTGACACCAGGCAATGTGTCGCAAAGATGGCATTCGAACGCAAATTACTCATGTTAACATCATTTGATCATTTGACGAATGCTTTTTTTTTTTGTGAATTTAAAAATACTTACAAGAAATACAGTCAAGTGAAAAAAAAACAAAAATAAATAAATATTATATATCGGGGTTCATACATCCTAAATAGGAATGGCAAAAAAAACCGGTTTAAACACGTGATGTTTATCAATACTAGATCAAATTGGTTAAACATCGATTTTTGAATTGTTTCAGACACTAGAATAGAGCACTCTAACCCAAGTTGGAGTGGCTTTAAACTTTTATCTTTAAATTTGGAGCAACCCGGAGTGAAATGCTGGAGTAAGTCTAATTTACTGGAGTGGGTTAAGAATTGGATCAACCCGACCCGACCCATTAACAACCCTATCTATGGTATTGTTGTGGCAGAATCTGCGAACATAATAGCAAATTATTAGTGAATATGTCTATTGTGATAAACTTAGAATTTTCTTTAATCGTAATTTTATTTTAAAGTATTATAATTGCAGCAGAATTTTTTAGTTACCCGGAACACACTAGTAGACATTGACACAAATAGCTAAAGTGAATTATCATTATTCTGATTACTCTGAAAATTTAATAATATGTGTGCTTTGCATGTACGTACGTACTGAGGTATTCATATCCTATTTAATAACTATGTAAGGTGCAGTAATAATGACATTAATGTATGGTTTTATGCATAAAATTGATCAATATCGATGCATTTTGCTAGTAAATTACTATCAAAAGAAGCGATCAAAAATTGATTCAATTTGAGCATTACCAATTTTTTTCTAGCAACTTTTGTGCCAAACAATTGACATAGTGTAACCAAAAGAAGCTACTAAAAAATTTAATTATCTGGATATTTTAAAATATTATATGTATTAGCAAGAATTTTTATTTTGTTTTTATGCTTCAATTAAAAATTAAATGTTTGTTACCAATTGGCTTTGATAACAAAAATTTAAACCTGTAATTGTGTAAAGATGTTTTTCATAATATTATATGTCAGGTTTCATTAAATGTTTTTATGCTAGTTTTAATGTTAAATCTTTTTTATGATTTAATGTTTGTTATTGCAAAATATCAACTAAAAAAAAAGGTTTTTGATTTGAATTAGTTTTGATATTGAGTTTTATTAAATATTTTTATAATTTAGTTTTTGTTATTGCAAAATATCTTCAAAAAAAAATTGGGTTAATTTATTTTTATTTTGAATTGGTTTTATTAATTTATTATTATTATTATTAAAGGTCATACTTTATGGCAGTTTTTTATTAACATATTGAAGTTAGTTTACACTATTTTTATAAAGAAGAGAGTACAACTAGTTACACATGTAACATTTGACTGCCTATTTAAGTAGTTCATCCTAGAGTTTTACACTAGATGTGGTATCTATAATCTACTAAAAGATTATCTATTTAAACCTTCTGATCATTCATTCTGTTAATCATTAACTACTACTAAACTCCTTGTATATACTTAACCAGTATACCATCTAAGCAGCATTATATCTTTTTTTTGAACTAGTTTCTAGTCTATTACATATTTCAAAGCATGATATCTGTTAGTAAAGTTTAGAAGATCTCTCTTGTTAACTATCTATTTACTTTACAGATTATTAACAAAAGCTTGTCTTTGTAGAGTTTACCTATATCTCAGTATTTATTTCATAGCATATTCTTAGTACTTTTAGTATATTTCTGCTTTGTTCTTAAATTTTCAATTCAAATAGCTTAAAAGAACTGTAACCTGTTTTTGGTATATCAAATCTAATCTAATATCTTTTTTTTCTAGTTCAATTCAGCAATTTAGTTAGTAGTATTCTTTATTTATAGACTTTTGTCTATCTAATTTCTCTACATTAGTATTTGTTTTCTAGGTTTAGCTTTTATAATAGTATCATTAAAGATCTATATTACCTTTTTACTTGAGTCTTCTTAAATAAATTTTAGTTTTTTCCAGTTCTACAAATTTACAAAACTATAAAAACTTATTTTAGATTTGCATCACCTGGTATTAGTTTGCATTCCTTTGTATAATTAAAATTATACAGATGTTACATAACCTGTCAGTCATGTAATGCAATTATAGTTACAAGTATCTTATTTTAACTAATTAACAGAATGTTATTATTGTAATACTATCTATATATTATATAAGTAATTATTTAAATTTTTATTGTTAATAGATTTTAAATTCATACCCTATCACTTAAAGAGTTGACAACTTATTCACTTCACTAAGTTACCATACTTTCAAATTTTATTAATAAAGATTTAAAAATATAATAAAAATAGGTTCAAAATAATTTTTTATATTATAATTTTAAATTAATTTTTTTAATTTAAAATACTTGAACTATTTAAATATAAAGTGTAATTAAAAATATATATAAATTATTAATCTAAAAGAATAAATCAAATTTAGATACAAACTTATTAATCAAATATTAAAATGTTTAAAAAAATAAATTTAAAATAATATATAATAAAATTAAATATTAATATATATATATATATTTAAATATTAAAATAAATACTTACAACTCAGAATTTTATTATTAGTATATTTAGCTAATAGTTGTATTACAACTATAGAAAATAATTATAAAAAGAATATACAACTAACTATTTTATAACTTTAGTTATTATCTAATTTAAATAGTCTATTTAAAGGTTTTATACTAGGTCTAACTAATTCTTTATAGTAGTAATAATATTTAAATCTATATTGCTAATGTGATATAAGTTTTTCTCAAATAAAATTTAGTTGATTAGCTATAGTCTTCATAAATATTTTAACATTGTTATTTATTAAAAATATTGGTTTTTAGTTGTTTATGTTCTCAAATTTGTTGTTTTTTTAGATATTAAGAAGATTAAACATTTGTATTAAGAAATTGGCATGACTTCTGAGTTTAGTATATAATTAAATATTCTGTATAAAATTGGAGTTATAGTCTCTTCACTAAGTTTATAAAACTCATATATGTATTAGACTATTAGTATTTAAAATTTTGTTATTTAAAAAACTTTTAATGATATTATTATTATTATTTTTTTTTTTTAAATGTTAAGGTGAGTACATGTGACCCAAGATTTTATTGATAGTATAAGTTGGTCAGCATCTGTACATGTATAGACACAGAGGCAATTACAGAAAGAATGTACAACTAGCTACTTGTACAACTTTAGTCATTGTCTAATTTAAGTAGTCCACCTGAAGGTTCTATACTAGTTGTTATATCTAAAATCCATCTGTAAATCCTCTATTTAAACACTCTGATCCTGCATCTACTACACTCTACTAGTGACTCTGGTAAACTGATGAAGATATGCTATGATCACTAAGTTATATTTAACTTTGTACTAAACTTACCAGTATGTTCTGTATTCTATACTTACAGCTTACCTGATCACACTTTGGCCTAAACCATCACTTGCAGTCAGGGCTAATCATTAAACTGCTTTTATTCTTATAAGGTTTACCCAAGACCCCAGTATTCATCTTTTCGACATCCTCTTTATCATTCTCTACTAACCACTACTTAGAACTGACAGAACTTCCTGAACTTCTAATTCAGATTGCCTAGTGTAGTATACCTTAGTATTCTTTTCCTTCAGCAATTTCAGCAGCCTGGTTGGTTATATGCTTCTCTATACATCTTGCCATCTGGTTTATTCACCTATTCCTTTGGGGATGTTTCATGAACTTTCATCAGTCCGACAGCACTGTTGAAAGTTTTGTGCTACCTTTTTACTTAGAATTTCCAAGTAGGTTTCTGACTTTTTAGCTCTTTTGCTTTCCACACTTAATGATCTTATTGTGGATTTGCACTGAAGTCTTATGCAATACTGGTTATTAATATTTCTCTATGTGGGTGTAACATTACACTTAGCATAGATGCTCTGAGCTCCTATTTGAAATAGTGCAACAAAGGTTACAGATATACCAATTCAACTGATTGACAGAGACAGTTACTGTAATACAGACCTATTTTTCAAAATTCATCATCTATAGGATTTGAACTCTAGACCTGCCACTTAGGGGTTGACAACCTGACTACTTCACTAGGTTGTCACACCCTCTTTTAATGATATTATTAATTTTCTCTTAAGTAATTTTTTATAGAAACACTGAGTTATAAGCTAATAAAATTTGATATTAATCTTTTTGGTTAAGTTAATATTTATATCTTCTTTTTTGTATATTTTGGCATAAATGTCTCTGATATATTGAAAAACATTTTCTTTTAAATATGATAAGGTCTTAGAATTCTTAATATTCTTTAAGGCTAATTAAGTTTTTTGATGTTATATTTAGCAAAAAAGTATTAAATAAATTTTTTTTTTTGTTCAATCCATTATGCTTTTGAATGTATTTAACATTTTTCTGTAAAATGAAATAGTTTATCTTGAAGATTTAGATTTAATTTATTAACTTGATTATATAGAAAAGAAATTATAAGTTGTAAACTAATTTTTTCTTTAGCTAAGTTATAATTTTATTTAGTTTTGCAATCATATTTTTAACAGCTTTTGGCTTTTTAAATGCTTTTTAATAAATTGTATTTAGACTTTATAAAAGTCTTAGTCATTTATCTCTTCTAATTCTATAATTTCTTTTAGTATTTTTTTTCAGTCTTTTATTTTTAAAACAATTTTTATTAAATTTTTAAAGAGTTGGCTCTCTTCCTTTTGCTTTAAAAAAAAATATACTTTACTAAAAAGTAGTCTAAGTTGCTAAAATTTGTATCAATTTGTAAAATTAGATAAGTATTATTTTTATTAATAAAAATATAGTCTAAATATATAGCTATTGTCTAATTACTTTATGTTTTTTAAAAAAATATATAAAAGGATCTTGGTTTTGTAAAATTAGAAGAGTCTATAAAGTTTTCAATAAGATTTTGAAGTTGTGTTTTTGTTAAGTTTTGTTAAGATGTTACTTTACTGGTTCTATTTTTTTCTGAATATAAATTAGTGTTAAAATTATTTTCAATTATATTGGTAATATTTTTATTAATAATTTTATTATCTATATCTATTTTTATATTATATCTTTATTGTTTACAAATATAGCTGTTTTTTTTTCTTAAGTAGTCATACTAGTATTTTATTAAGATTTTGAAATTATATTTGTAATTATATAAATATTCTTAACAATTAAGCCTAGCATCACCTGGCCACTTTAATAGTACCTAAGTGCAACCTGCTGCATTACTTTAAGTAGAAATAAGCTGCTTATCTGACTACTTAAAGTCTATAATGAAAAGGTCTTTTCTTTTTTATGACAAGCTCTAAAATTGTCTTTTGTATTTTTTTTTAATTTGTTTTTCTTTTTCTCTCACTTCTTTTCTTTTTTTTATTTTTTGTTGATTTGGTTTTTTTCTTTTACTTGGTGCTTTTCTCTCTTTTTCTCTTTTTCTTTTTATTCTGCCTGTTATTTTTTATTTTTCTTTTATTTATTGATTTTTTCATATTGAATTCTTTATACTTGTTTATAGATTATATCTCAGGCTATTTTTGTTATTGTATTTATAAACTGCTGTTTTGATTTTGTGCTTAGAATTTGTTTAGTATTTCTTTTAAAATAAGATTTTTAATTAATGTCTCTTTTATTTTTATTTCTTCTGCTTTTGTTTTCTCAAAAAGTACTTTATATAGAGATTTGAACTTTTTCTTTTTTTCCAGCTCTTTTTAGACTGCTGTAATTGTTACTTTTTGAATTCTTTTTCAAAGATTCCTTTGTCTCTTACATGTTACCAGATATGCTTGTGTTTCTTTTATCTTATCTTAGTAAACTTGGTACTTCATTGTTGTGTATACATCTGGTCTCCTTTTGTTAAGTTCTTCTAAAGTTGACAATTTATTTATTATACACTTTATAAATATATTTCTTCTAATACTACTTCTTCTTATCATGCAGTATACTCCTTTAAATATTTTTAGTTTTTTTTAAAATTATATTCAATTATAAATCATAATTTTTGTTTCTAGTTCTAATTATTTAATTGCTTTTTATTTTGCTTCTAAGCTTGTATTTGTTATTAACTTGCAAAGCAATTTTGCTAATATATTAGTATGTTTATTTTTCTATTTTAGGCAGTACTCTATCTTTTCACAACTGACTTCTTCAGCTTGTATTATCTTTTTACTTATTGTATCTTTTTTTGTTAAGCTATTAGCTTTATTATTCTATCTATTTTTATTATAGCTTTTAACTTTAAAAAACTCTATTTAAATGTTTTTTATCCTAATAAGGTTTCTAATTTTCATTACTTATATCAAATTCTTTTTTTTGAGAATCTTATTTCTGTCTACTTGTTCTAAACCTTTACTAATGTTTCTTATTGTAACATTGCTTTCTGTATATATTTCTATTTGCTTTTCCTTTGTACTATTAAGATTGCTATTTATATTATTACTAACTTAGCTATTATTAATGTTTGTCATCCTTTTAAATCTAACACTAACTCTTCTTCTAGTCATTCTTGTGTTTCATCTATTTGCATTTATCCTATATTCATACTATTTTTAGTTCTTGTATTTTCTTTAATTTCAAGTTTGCTGCTTAGTTTGTGTATATTAATACTTGTTCTTATTCTTTGTTATATTTTTTTTTAAAACTTCTATTATTTCTTAACTAATGTTTTCTTTTAACTTTTATTGTTTAATTATCTCTATTTTTAGCTCTTCTATTATTCTTAGTTCTTTGAGTTTTTGTTTTCTAATCACTAGTTTGTTTGTTTTTATTGTTTCTGTTATTTGATTTATTGCTATCTTGATCTTGTTGCTGCTTTTTTTTTATCAATATATCAAAAATTATATTGATTCTGTTGTTTATTCTTATTTACTACTAGTAGCGATCTTCTTAATGTTCTTTTTTTCTTATACAACTCTTACATCTGTTAATTTTAATGGATAATTCACTTTCTTTACTCTGCATTTGTCAATGTTCTATTAATATTTTTTTCTTTTTTTTAATTATCTTTTCTAACTGTTAATAATTCTGTACAATATGTGCTACCTATTCTTTTCTTCTTTTATCCTCTAATATATACTTCCATCTTATTTGCATTACTTGAGTATTTTGTTTATTTGTTCTAAAATGTCTTTTGACCTTTCTGCTTTCTGGTCTGCTAAGCATTTCTAGTTCTATTGCTTTGAACTATTCTGCTTTTTTTCTTTTACTTAATAGATCTTAGTAACTTTTAGCTACTTTATATAATTAGCTTTTCTCTTTTTGTACATATTAAGCAACTAATTTAAATATATTAAGTCTGCTTTATTTATTTTAGTACTATTTTTTTTCCATAACTATGTATTTATAAGTTCTTTTATTTCAGTTTCATATCTAAGCATTGTTCATAAATTGCCTTCTATTCTTATATTTATATTAAGCTTTTTTGCTTTTAATAATATTAGATAGACTAAGTTACTTTTTTAACCTTCTATATTTTCTAATATTTCTTCTATTTTTTTTATATTTTATATTAAATCTGTTTTCTGATAGCCTTGCATTATTCTTAATTTTGTTAACTATCTAAGATTGTCTTGTCTATTTAGTCTTGCTAATAAGCTACTTATTTGCTTCATTACTAATTCTTATTATAATATTCTACAGCTTTTAAAATTTTTGTGTTTCATTATGCAATTTTCTAATATTCTTTGCAGACTGCTCTTTTGCTTTACCAAGCTTATTATTAGTTAGTGTACTTTACTTATACTTCTTTCTAACATTTTTGTTAATTGTAATATATAACTTAATTTTGGTATTATTATCATATTATTTATATATGCAATCTGATTCATTATTATTTTTTTGTATCTAAAGTCTTTTATTATTTGGCTAATTATTCTTTTAGCTTTTTTCTTTACTACCACTTCACTCATTCTGTTATATTATCATATTCCTAGTGAATGAATTATCTTGTTTTTTGCTTCTTTTATTATCTTGCTTTTTTCAAAAATTATTATTTTTTTTTTTTTACTTTTATATTTATTATTAGCAGTTTTGATTTGGATCTATTTATTTTTATATCATTTATTTTAAAAAATTCTTTTGCTATTTTTAAAATTTTTATTGGCTGTTTTTACTATTTGCAATCCATATTGTATTATTTATATATGCAATAGCTACTTGGTAATATTTTGTGACATTGTTGCATTACTGCATTGCATGTCTTTTTTGATTTGCTACTTTACTATATACTCTAAGCTTTCATTTTCTTGTGCTCTCTTTAAAAGTAGATTATAGAAAAGCTACCATATTAATAAAAATATTACTTTATCTTAATTTATATTATCTCTTGCTATTATCTCTTCTGTTAGACTATATATTGTAATAGTTTTTAGTTACCTTTAATAAAACAAATTCAAGATGTATTTTATTGTTTTTTTAGATACTTTAACTCTTCACAGTACTAATTCCAGACTCTTAAATAAAACCAAGTCAAATGCTTTTTTTATATCTTGTAGAAGTATCTATACTTTTTTACCTTTCTTTTTTGTTTCTTTTATTATTATATTAAGAATATATACTGGCTTTTCTGTTGAGTTGCTTAGGAGGCCTGTATAATTTGGGCTTTTAAGTATTTTTTTTTTATAAACACTTTGGCAAGTCTTTTTGTTATCAATTTGGTTACAACTTTTCTAAATATTTCTATTAGTACTATTAGTTAAATGTTGTTTAGACTATATCTTCACTAAATATTTTTAGGTATCAGATAAACTTATACTATTTTCTATTTAGTTAATATCTTTCCTACTTCTAAGTACAAGTCTGCAAAGTCTTTAAATGCTTCTTGTGTTTTCTTTTCTGCTTATTTTATTAGAATATAACTTATACCTAATATGTTTAATATTGTTTCTGTTTTTAGTTCTCTTAATACCTCTTTTCATTCTTTTTCTTTAATTTCTTTTTTAACTTTTATGTATTATTTCTTTTTGATGTTTTCTTATAATTTATATATTTTCTTTCACTCTTTTAATATCTTTTCTAATTTAGTGTTTCTTTTCCTAAATTATTTTTTGTAATGTTCTGCTACTTCTGCTCTGACATCTTCTAAACTTGTTAATAAATTTGTTTTTTTTCTGTTTATTTAATAAATCTGTTGAGTATTCTTTTTTTATAAGATCTATTCAAAAAACTAACTATCATCTTTTCTTAATCTATTCTGATTATTTTATACCTTTTATCTACATTCTCTTCTATTTGTTTTCTTTGTATTCACTTCTAGTTTTTCTTTTTTCTTTCTAGTAATAGCTTTTTCTAACTCTTCATATCTTCTATCTATGCATTTAACCATTATCTCTGTAGTCTTAGTAGTTTTGTACTAATTTTTTTGACTAGTATCTTTAATTATTTATTTACTTTATTTCTTTTTTCTTTTGTTACTGTTTGGTTTCTTTTTGTTTTTGCATATTTGATTAATTTTTGGAGCTTGATAATGCTTTTTTCTTATTGCTGTTCTCTTTAACTTCTTCTTCTGTTTGTTATCATGTTGTATATTTTTTTCTTAAATATATGTTTACTTGTTACTGTAATAATTGCTTTTTTATTATGTTCTATATATTGTTTATCTTCTCTGCTTCTTTTTTTTTATTTTGTTCTTTTTTGCAAATGTCTTTTAAAATCTCTTTTATTTCTAACTGATTCTATAACTCTTATGCATAATTTTTTCAGTTTCCTGATTTTGCTTGATCATACAAATATACTGTTCTTGACTACTTCTTTTTTTTAATCACTGTCTTGCTTTTTTCTACTATTATATGCTTAATTTATACTTTTGCTATTACTATTCTGTAGTTACTCTCTGTAATTCCTTCTACTTCTTCAATTTTTGCTTTTTGCAAACCTGAAACTAACCCATCTGATATTCATATATAGTCAATTTTTGTTGCTGTTTCTTCATTTGACCACATGTATTTTTGATCTGTTAAATTTATGTTTCTATATGTATCTCTAAAGTCTTGTTACTTTATCTAATTAAAGATAGGCAGCCTTTTGTAATTTATTATTTGTAGATGTTGTCTATCTAAAATATTGTCTACTATGTAATTAAAATCACTTATTATAATAATTTGTATTTGTTTTTTTTTTCTTTAAAACTATTTCTACAATTTTTTGCTAGATGTTTTTTTCTACTACTTTATAATTAATAGTATATAGACTGCAATTATAATTAGCTCTAATTGTTTAAAATATAATATGATCTTTATTATATATTTACTTATTTTCTTGACTGCACTTATATGCTTTTCCTATTATTAATTAATTATAATTCCAATATCTAAACCTTTCTTTTTATCTTTTGTTGTATTTATTCAAAATATTATATATCTTTTGCCTATCACATATGTTAGAAATTTTCCTTCTCTTTTTGTAAGATTTGTTTTTATAATTTCTATTATTATAATTTTCTCTTCTTCTGCTCAGATGAGCAGATTTTCCAATTTCTAATCTTTGGTTTTGAGTCTATTTACATTGTAACATGCCAACTTTATTTCTTTATCCTTTTTCTATTTTTCTTTTAGCAATTTTTGTTTTATTTCCATACTTTTAAATTTTTTTTTCTTTTTACTATATATTTTTTCTTCTTAACAAGAAGTTTTTATTTTTTTTCTTTTTTTAAACACTTCTCTTTTATTTTACAAAAACTTCTTAATCTTCTTATCTATATTTATTAATTCAACTATAGCACCTTTAGAAGCAGTTGGGTTAGTCTATTTTATTCTTCTCTTTGTCTTTCTCTAGTTTTTTTAATCTTTTTAGTATTAGGCCTAGAATATCTTCAACATATAAAGTTTTTTTTTGTTGCTCAGTTTGAACTATTTTTTTTTTCTTTATTCTTTTTTGATTCTGGTTTTTGATTACTATATTTTTTCTGTCTTGTATTTTGTTTCTATAGTTTCTACTTCTCCAATCACTTCTGTTTTCTTTTAACTCTATTTTCTTTTTGTTTTTATTTATTAGATCTTTTATATTCTTTAGTTCTTCTTCCGAGCTTGTATTTTCTTGCATCTTCTTCTTTTTTTTCTGTGTCTTTTGCCTTCTGCTACTGTCTTTATATATTCTTTTATCATCTCTTTAAGCTTTAAATTTCCAAAACATTAGGACTTCATTGTACCAAACTTTTTTTTTGAAGCTATGTTTATGTCTGTTTGGCTTTTAAATAATATCATTATATAATCTCTTGGCTTTCTTTATTTATTTAGTAATATATATACTGCTATTGCTTTTTTAATTTTAAGCTTTTTTAGAAGAATTAGTTTAGATATTTCTTTTGATATTTTTTTTAGTCTTGCTGTAACCTGATTTTTTTTTCTTTTTTCTTTTTCTTTACCTATTGTCATTCTTGCTAGTTTTCTATTTTTTAGTATAATTACTCATAGAAATATCTGTTCAGACTCTTTCTTTACTCTAATTACTGCTATTATCTTGTATATACTGTTACAAAGTAGATTTTAGCATAGTATATTATAAATAGCATTAGTAGTTATATATATTTTTTATTGTATTTTATAT
>CAJVQA010007501.1:0-13775 GCA_910591915.1 Cetraspora pellucida | reverse complement strand
GTTTATTAATAATTAGTTGGCATATAATTATTGTGTACAACAGCTACAGAGGCAATCATGAAAAGAGTATATAACTAGCCACTTATACAACTTTAGTCATTGTCTATTTTAAGTAGTTCATCTGAAGGTTCTATACTAGTTGCTATATCTAGAACCCACCTATAGGTTTTCTATTTAAACATTCTAGTTTCTGTATTTATCTCTATCCTATCAACTGCAGAATTTCTGCAAATATACCATAGTTACTAAGTCATATTTAACTTTATACTAAGCCCATCAGAGCCTTCTGTATCTCATACTTATAGCTGACCCAGTATCACTTTGGCCTAGACTATTACTTGCAGTCAGGGCTAACCATTAAACTACTATACTCTTGTAAAGTTCACAAGGACTCCAATACTTTTCTTTCCTAACTTTTACTCCCTACTTCTGGACTTACAAAACCCACAAGACTTCACAAACTACCAATTCAGATGGCTCATCTAGTGAATCCAACAGCCTGGTTAATATATGCTCCTTTATATATATTGTTATCTGATCTATTTGAGGTTTTAGTAATTCTTTTTTGGGGCCTTCTAATGGTTCAGTAGTATCATCAAAAGTTCATGTTATCTCTTTACTTAGGATTTCCAAGTAAATTTCTAACTCTTCAGTTTTTTTGTTTTCTGTGCCTGGTGGTCTTATTGTAGGTTTGCACCAAAGTCTTATGCAATACTAGTTATTGATATTTTTCTATATAGGTGCAATGTTATACTTTGCATAGATGCCTTGAGCTCTCATTTGAGATGGTACAACAAAGGTTACAGATACACTAATCCAACTGATTGACAGAGACAGTTATTATAATACAGACTTTATTTTCTAAAATTTATTATTTATAAGATTTAAACTCTAGACCTGCCACTTGAGAGTTGACAATCTAACTACTTTACTAGGTCACTGCACTCCTAGATAAATAATATTTATATATATAATTAATTATATAACATTAGATTTCACAAAACCAAATAAGCTAAACTTGTTATAATAAAAATATAAATATTCACTTTTAGCTTTTTACTCTGTAGCAATCATTTAGACAATAAAATATATTATATTTCTTCTATTTTATATTTTTAAAAGACTTTTATATTCTTCTATAATGTATTATTTTTTGAATTAATATGTTTTAAAAAAAAAGTTTTTTTTTATTATAATCAATAACTTTTCAAGATTATGTATATATCCAATAACCTTTATATAAATAAAGTACAATTAATATACTATATATTATATATTATAATATATTATAATAAGAACAAATCTAATTGTAACAATCTGTTATACACAGAGATATAGAAACCTAGTGAAATAGTCAGGTTGTCAACCTTTCAAGTGATAAGTTAGGTGTTCAAATCTTATTGACAATGAAAAATTTGAATAATCATCTATGTAATATTCATATTATAGCAACTGTTACTAAGAATTAGGTTAGGAGTTAGGATATCTGTAATAACAGTCACACCAGTATGACTGACAGGTCATAAAGCATCTGTATAAGTATGGCATTACATAGAAGAATGCAAACTAACAAATCAAACAATGCAAATACTAGATAAGTTCTTGTGGCCATATAAATTTGTTAAAATTGGATAACAAGAAGTCTATTTGAAAAGATCTGAGTAGAGAGATAGCTGGATCTTTGATGGCTCTACTGTAAAGACTAGCTTAGAAAAACAAATACCAAGGTTGTAGTGCCTGATTATAGTAGCTGAACAGGCAAGAACCTCCAGATTGGAAGTCTCGAGAGTATTACTAACCAGACTGCCAGAACAAACTAGAGAAAAAAAATATTATACTAACCTGATATACTGATGGACTGATCATAGTTTTACATAGGCTATCTGAATTGGAAGTTTGGTAAAAAGACAAATAAAAAGGCAAAAATATACTAAAATACTGGGGTTATGTTATGAAATAGATGCTGGGATCTAAGTGAACTCTACAAGGGCATAGCAGTTTAATGATTAGCCCTAATTACAAGTGTTAGTTTTGCCATAGTGATACCTAGGTCAGCTATAAAAATAGGTACAAAAGGCTATAAGAGGTTTATCTTAAGAATAAATTAGTCCTAAAATTGAGATAATGATCTGGATATCTGGGTATAACTTAGTAATATTAATATAGATTATAGGTTCAAAGGGTTTAAAGTAGAACATCCAAGCAGAGATGTTAGATATAGCAATTGGTAAGAAACCTTTAGGCAGACTTTTTAAATAGATAATATAAAAAAGTTACACATGTAGCCAATTGTACGCTCTTCTGTAATAGTTCATTGAACCACAATACCTATAAGTGATTAATAAAAGTCAAAAGACCAAAGAGGTCATCTTAATACCAAAAAAAAAAAACAATCTGTTATATACTTATTTGTAACAACACAATTAGTATGACCAATAAAAATAACTAAAACTTCATATAATCCAACCCTAATTCTAACTATTATTGGCTAATCTAAGGTTGTTATATGTAATATATTATTACAAATACATTAATTCTTATAATAAATTATAAAAAGTTTTTTATAATTTTTTGCAATTTCTAGTCTTAGCATCTGTCTTGTCTGCTTTAACTATATGGGCTATATGCTGAGAAAAGGAACCAAATTGACAAAAAAATTTTTTTGAAAATAATAAATATTCTGAATTAGATGATCAAATCTATATTTATTTTACTTAAGAACTTTTTTTCAAAAAAAAAATCAATTTGGTCCTTTTTCTCAGCATGCAGCCTATATTATTATATTCAAAGATACTTGAATTTATATTCAATAATTAATTGATAATAATATATATATTATTTTTTATTTGGTTTGTTTAGCTTCTATAATAAATTATAATTCAAATTTTATTAAATCTTAATTAATAGGTATAACAAATTAATATATCTTCAAAGAAATAAACATCTATTTTTTAAGAGAATCAATAAAAAAAACTGCATATTAAAAAATAAGAACAAAGAAATATGCACTGCTTATTAACTATTGACATTTTTCTATATTTTTGATAGTATGTATATTAAGATTTTCTACTTTTTTAAAAAATTATCATGCCTTGTGTTCACTAAATTATGTTTTTTTTAACTGTTTAATACAGATTTTTTATTGTTAATTTTTGATATATAGCAAAAAAAATTTTTTTTAATATTTAGATATTGAAAAAAGAAAATTATAGTTTTTTTCAAATTATTTACATATTAATTAAACAAAAATTTTTATATTAATTATTAAAACTCTATATATAACTGATCTTAGTAGTCATGCTAGGTTTGTAACAATCTATCAAAATTTTATAAGTTTAAAGCTAAAAATCTCATTTTCTTTAATATTACATTTGTATAAATTTTAAATACTATATGTTATATTACTTTATATTCAGTTGTAATCTTATCAACTATATATATGCGTTGTTAATTTAACATATTATACTCTATTAATTTACTAAACTATACTTTACTACTATTTGTATTACTTCTTGAAAATAGTCTAATAGAATGCATATTGACAGTTTTTTCTATATATGATATACTACTATATGTACATCCCCAACTATCACTATATATGATAACAATATTTTATAATATTCAATAGAATAGTATGAAGATTTTTATTTAAAACTTACAAAACATTCAAACTAGTGATTTGAACTAATTGGGTTATAATTAGTTAACTGACCTGAACTAAATAAATTTCAGATAACTAGTTAAATAAATTCTTAATAGATTAATTTATACAACTAGTTATAAATTAGTAATCAAGTAGAAGATAGATAAAAGAATTAGAAACAGTAATTTTATTCAAACCTGTTATTTGAATTATAATATTATTATATAATATAGATTTGGAGAATTGCTATTTCTAAATAATTTAGACTTAAAACTTAAACTCAAATATATATTTCATTTGTAATAATTGTTAAATAAAAAAATAATAATTATGCATATATAAGTGATAAAAAAAGAATTCATATAATAAGTAAAATAATTTACAGATTTTTTTTTTTCATTACTTATATAATAAATTTTATTTAGGTTTTAAAAAAAAATTGTTTTACAAAATGCTTAATACAATAATTTACAATATATAAAGAAAGCTTAAGTATTCTGACATATCAAAGCTCTATTACTAATTAAATTTTTAAAAAATAATATTTATTTCTAATTTTATTATTATTTATTTTTTAATAAAAAAAAGATAATTATTAATAAAAAAAAAAAATATGTTTATTGTAATTTTTTAAAAATGATTTTTTTTTTAAACATTATTTTATTAAATAATAAGGATTATAGTGCATTATACTGCATAAATTACATATTTATTAATTTATATATAAATGCCAAATATTAAATACATATTTGTTAATTTTTGTTATTATTATTTTTTTTTATTTTTTTTTTAAACTTAAGCAGTCATGCTAGTACTTTATTAAAATTTATGAAATTACTTTTGCAATTATATAAATTTATTTAACAACTAAGTTTAGCATCATCTAGCCATCCAAAAGGTACCTAAGTGCAATCTGTTATACTACTTCAAACAGAAGTAGACTGCTTGTTTGATACTTAAAGTTTATAATAAAAAGATCTTTCTTCTCTTACAACAAGCTCTAGTATTGTTTTTCTAATTTCTTTATTGATTCTCTTCTTCTTTTCTTTTGCTTGTTTTTTTTTTCTTTAATTTTTTACTAATTTGTCTTTTTTTTTATTTTGAGTTCTTCTTTTTTATTTTTTTTCTTTTTATTTTGTTTGTTATGCCTTTTTTTTTTTCTATTTATTAACTTTTTTATATCATATTCTTCAAACCTGCTCATAAAAAGTGTTACATACTGTTTTTGCTACTATATCTGCAAACTGTTGTCTTGCCTTTGTACTTAGAAGTTATACTAATCTGTTTTGTGTCTTTTTTGAAATTGGATCTTTAATTAAAGCTTTTTTCATTTCTACTTTTTTTGCTTCTGTTTTTTCAAAAAGTGCAATATATAGTACATATAAAAGAATATGAATTTTTTTTTCTTTTTTAGTCCTTTCTAGAATGTTGTAATAGTCACTTTTTAGATTTGTTTTCAGAGATTTGTTTGTTTCTTGCATGATGTCAGGTGTGACTATGTTTCTTTAACTTTATCTTAACATACTTGGCATTCCATTGTTGTATATATATCTGGTCTTTTTCTGTTAAGTTCTTCTAAATTAAAAGTTTATCTATCATATATTTTATAAATACATATCTTCTTGTATTATTTCTTCTTGTTGTGCAGTATACTTATTTAGTCATTTTTAGCTTTTTTCAAAATTGTGTACAGTCATAGATCATAATCTCTGTTTTTGGCTCTAACTTTCTAATTGCTTTTGTTTCTTTTTATTTTGCTTCTAATCTTGCATTTATTACCAATTTGCATAACAGTCTTGCTAGTGTTACAGGCAAAATGTGTACCAAAGTTGTTCTAACCCAGTGCCACCCTGACCCATGCCCCCTTACAGTAAGAATGCCTCTGAAACAAGCAAATGATTGTGCATCGATTGTACTTCGAGAAACTTGGAAGCCAAGTCACCCATCTAAAACAATATCATAACGATGCAGAATCGAGTATTATAGCCATTTGTTGGGAAAGATCTGCCAGATTGAGCTAGTTGTTTATGTCGCATAAGACTATTTAAGGTCCCGATCATAATGACAGATCTGAAACTGTTGAGTTCAGTAGAAAAATGTTGGATCTTAGGCCCCTGTGCCATCTCTTTTTGTGGGGTGCCATTCTTGTATATAAGTGCCTTTTTTTGAAAAAGAAAAGAGAGAATTAGGATAGTCAACAATTGTATTAATAATAATAAAACTGTTATTAGCAATAAACTGAGACCTTGTACTCACATCTTAGCCTTGCCAAATCGTTCTGCCTCTTCTGTAGTACAACGTTTTACAACATTTGGTATTTTCGAGTGACAATCTGTCGCATTTTTCTTGCCCCTATTATTCCAAATCATAAAACCAAAAAAAAAACTAACCACCTTTAATACTTAAATGTTAGTTCATCTGTTTTCTTACTTTAAATAGTACTCTATCTCTTTACAACTGATGTTTTCTATTTGTATTACTTTTCTACTTATTGTTATTTTTTTTGTAAGACTATCAGTTTTGTTATTTTACTTGTTTTTGCTATGACTTTTAACTTTTACTAACTTTATCTGTATCTTCTTCATATTAATAAGATTTATAATCTTTATTATTCATATTGCATTTTTTTTCTTAAAGATCTTTATTTTATCTATTTGCTCTAAACCTCTACTAATATTTCTTATTGCAGCATTACTGTCTGTATATATTTCTATTTGTTTTTCTTTTAAGATTGTTAGAATTGCTGCTTATATTGCTACTAATTTTGCTATTGTTAATGTTATCTATTCTTCTAATCCTAATAATATTTCTTTTTCTGGTCACTCTTGCATCTTATTTGTTTAGATCCATCTTATTTCCATGTTCTGGGCTGGCAACTCTTCTCTAATCTTTGCATTTGCTGCATTGTCTGTGTATATAATATATTTGTTCTTGTCTTTTATTAAATTTTTTTTTAGTATCTTCACTATTTCTTAGTTAAAATTCTTGTTTAGTTTTTGCTGCTTGATTATCTCTAATTCTAGCTTTTCTATTATTATAAATTCTTCAAGTTTTTGTTTACTGTTTTTTATTTTCTTTTTTTCTACTTTTCCTATTAATTGGTCTATAACTAACTTAATTTTGTTGTTATTTTTTTCTATCAATGCATTAGAAATTACTCTAATCTTGTTATTTACTCTTATTTATTGATAGCAGCTGTCTTCTATCTGTTCTTCTTATTCTGTACATCTATTATATTTGCTAATTTCTGTTGCTAGTTTATTTTCTCTGCTTTGCATTTGCCAATATTTTAATAAAATCTTTTTCTTTTTTTTTTTTACTATCTTTTTTAGCTGTCTAAAGTCTTGTACATTGTATATTATCTATTCTTTTCTTTTTTTATCTTTTAACATATATTTTTACTCTATCTTTATTGCTTAAATATTATGCCTGTTTGTTTTAAAATATTCTTTAACTTTTCTGTTTAATGTTTTTTTGAACATATTTGACTTTATTTCTTTGAACTATTTTGCTTTCTTGCTCTTGCTTAATTGTTTACAATAATTTTTAAACTGCTGCTATATAATTAGTCTTTTACTTTTTATATTAAATAGCCAACTTAAGTATATTAGATCTGTTTTACTTATTTCAGTTTATTTATTTTCTACAAACATGTTTCTAAGAGCTCTTATATTCTGGTATCATGTTTAAAAATTTTCTATAAGTTACTTTTAGTTCTTATACTTATTCTTTGCTTTTTTGCTTTTATTAATATTAGACATGCTAAGTTGTTCTTCTAACACCTATTGTTAGCTAACATTTCTTTTAGTTTTTAAATATTCTTTGTCAAGCCTGCTTTTTGACAGCCTTGTATTATTTTTAGCTTTATTAACTGTCTTAGGCTATTTTGTTTATTTAATCTTTCTAGCAAATTAGCTATTTGTTTAATTATTAGCTTTTGTTGTAATGTTCTATACCTATCAAGTTCTTTATGTTCTACTATGCAATTTTCTAATGTTCTTTGCAAGTTGCTCTTCTGTTTTGCTAAACATATCATTAGCTGATATATTTTATATATTTCTTTTTCTGAAATCTTAGTTAGCTAAAGCATATAGCTTAGCTTTAGAATTATTATTATATTGTTTATATATGTAATCTGCTCATTATTATCTTTTTATATTTAAGTCTTTTATTATTTGACTAATTATCTTTTTAGCTTTTCTTTTAACTAATACTTTTCACATTTGGTTGTTTAATCATATTTCTAATGAATGAACTATTTTGGTTTTTGGTTCTTTTATTATTTTGCTTTTTCCAAAAGCTACTTCATTTTCTTCTTTTTTGGTATTTGTATTTATTACTAGCAGTTTTGATTTTGATCTATTTATTTCTATATTTTTCATCTTGTAAAACTTCTTAACTACTTCTAGAATCTCTAATAGCTGGCTTTTACTGTTTGCAATTTATGTTGTATCATTTGCATATATGATTGCTGCTTGAATATCTTGTGATATTATTGTACTGCATTTTTTCTTTAATCTGTTATTTAACTATATATTTTAAACTTTTATCTTCTTGCACTCTGCCTAATAATAGATTATAAAAAAGACATCATATTAATAGTGATATTACTTCACTTTGGTCTATTCTATTTTTTGTTGTTACTTCTTCTGTTAGTTTATAAGCTGTAATTATTCTTAATTGTCTTTTATAAAAAAGATTTAAGATGTATTTAATTGTTTTTTTAAGTATCTTGACTTTTGTAATACCAACTTAAAACTTTTTAATAGAACTAAGTCAAATGCCTTTTTCATATCTTGCAAGAGTATTCATATTTCTTTGTTTTTTTTCTTTTGCTTCTTCCATTATCATATTTAGAATATATACAGGCTGCTTTATTAAATTATTTAGTCAGTCTTATAGTTTGGTTCCTTAAGCACTTTTTTCTCTATAAACACTTTGGCAAGTCTTTTGTTATCACCTTTGTTACTACTTTCCTAAATGTTTCAATTAGTTCTATTAGATAAATATTGTTTAAGTTATAACTTTACTCTATATCTTTTGTATTGAATAGACTTGCATGATTTTTTACTTAGTTGGTATTTCTTTTACTTCTAGACAATAATCAGCAAAGGCTCTAAAGACTTCTTGTATTTTGTTGTCTGTTCATTTAATTAGTATATAACTTATGCCAGATTTGTCTAAAGCTGTTTCTGTTTTAAGTTCTTTTAGTATCTCTTTCTATTTTTTTTCTTTAATATTTTTTTTAAGTTCTTTATTCCATTTCTCTTTAATATGTTTTTGTGATCTGTAAACTTCTTTTCATCTTTCTGACATTTTTTCTAGTTTTATGTTTTCTTTCTAAATTGTTTTTTGTAATGCTCTGCTATATTAGTTTTAACTAAATCTGTTTTTATTATTAAGTTTATTACTTCTTCTTGTTCGATAAATCTGTCAAGTATTATCTTTTTATAAGGCTTGTTTAAAAGACTAGCATTATTTTTTCTTGATTTGTTTTGATTATTTTATATCTCTTATCTATGTTCTCTTCTATTTGCTTTCTTTGACTTTGTTCTCATACTTTTTTTTTTCTTTTTTGTAACAATTTTTGCCAGTCTTTTATGTTTTCTATTCAAGCACTTAACTATTGTTTATATAGTTTTGGCAGTTTTATACTTTTTTTTACTTCTAGTATTTATAATTTCTTATTTGTTTCAATTTTTTCTTCTTTTGTTACTTTTTAGTCTTCTTTTGTCTTCACATATTTAATTAATATTTGCAGCTTTATGATATTTTTCTTTTGATGTTGTTTTCTTTGACTGCTTCTTCTATTCATTACCATGTTATATATCTTTTTTTTGAGTAAATGCTTATTTGCTGCTATAATAATTGCTTCTTTTATTACATCCCATATGCTGTTTATTCTGTTTTTTTTTTTTTTTTGTCTTGTTTTTCCTTTTGTATATTATTTAATATTTTTTTAAATTCTAATCATTTTTGCAACTCTTGTGTATACTTTTTTCAGTCTTCTTCTTTTGTTTAATTATATAAATATACTGTTCTTGATTGTTTTTTTCTTTTAATCTTAGCTTTGCCATTCTTTGCTATTATGAGTTTAATCCATATCTTTGATTTTATTATTTTGTAATCATTTTTAGTAATTTCTCCTGCTTTTTTAATTTTTGTCTTCTGCAAATCTAAGACTAATTCTTCTAATATTTATATATAGTTAATTCTTATTACAGCTTCTTCAGTTAACCATGTATACTCTTGGCTTGTTAGGTGCATATCTTTATAAATATCACTAAAGTTCTGTTTCTTTATCTAATTAAAGATAAATAATCTTTTGAAATTTGCTACTTATAGATGTTATCTGTTTAATATGTTATTTGCTATGTAATTAAAATCACCTAAAATAACTATTTGTATATGCTTTTTTCTTTTAGAAATTATTTTTACTATTTTTTGTTAAATGCTTTTCTCTATTATCTTGTTACTTGGTGATATATAAACTTCTAAAACTACTAATTCCAATTGCTTGAAGTATAGTATAAGCTTTATTATATATATATTTATTTTTTTAACTGCACTTACATGTTTTTTCTATTGTTTATTAACCAAAATGCCTATATTAAATTTCTTTTTCTTGTCTTTTGCTGCACTTGACCAAAAATCTATATAACTCTTCTTTGCAGTATATGTTAGAAATTTTCTTTCTCTTTTGTAAGATTTATTTCTATAATCTCTAGTATTGTAACTTCTTCTTTTTCTGTCTATTCTATGAGGTTTTCTAATTTTCATCCTTTGGTATTAAGTTCATTAATGTTGTAACATGCTATTTTTATTTTCTTCTTTTCTTGTTTCTATTTTTCTTTTAGCTATTTGTTTCTTGTTTTTATAACTTTTGCTTGTTCTTTTCTTTTTTTTTTTATTTTTTTTTCATAGCAAAAAATGTTTCTGTATTGTCTTTTTCAAATATTCTTCTTTCTTTATGCAAAAACTCTCCAATCTCCTGATCTATACTTATAAATTCAACTAGGGCATCCTTAGGAGTAATAGGCTAGACTCTTTCATGTTATATTTCTTGTTTTTCTAATTTTTTAAGTCTTTTTAAAATTTGAATCAAGATGTCATTTGTGTATAAAGATTCTTTTTGTGCCTAAGTTGTGGTTTTAGCTTTTTCTTTTCTATATAGTTTTTCTCTTTTTCAGATAAGTTTATATACCTTGCTTTATTTTTTGCAATTTGATCTTGTATACTGCCTCTACTTGCTACTGTTTGATCTTTTATTCTTTGACTTCTCTTTTTTCTACTTCTGTTTATATTTAACTTGAATTCTTATTCTTCTCTTCTGCTATTGTTCTTTTCTGCATCAAAGATTTGGCTAGATCTTTTTTAGCTTCTTTCTTTTTCTTTTTTAAAACCTTTCATTTATCTTATTTCTTATTTTTCTTTCTTTATCTAATATAGTTAAAAATTGTTATATATGAATAGTTTTGATTAGACTAACTTCATGTCTTTTTTGATTGCAAATATAACTGTTGCTATTTTTCTTTGGTTTCTATTTCTATTCAAAAATATATAAACAGATTTAACTCCTTTGTTCTTTAAACTTTATAGTAGTAGAACTTCTAAGATGCTTTTTAGTAATTTTGTCAGTTTTGTTATATATTTTTTTTGTTTTTCTTTAGCTTCATAGTTCTCTATTCCTTTAGTTACTCATATTAGTTTGTTATTATTTACTAATATAGCCTATAAGATGTCTTTATAGGTTTTTTCTGTTTTAACTATAGCTAAGGCTTTATATTTTAATCTTTTGATTCTTATTATATGGGCTTTTCTAAATCTTCTATAGATGTATTTCAGTTCTTTTTTGTTTATGTCTGTTGATAAGTCCTAAATCATTAGATAATTTGTGTTTTCTAGTTCTTTATTTATTTTATATTAATTTTCATTTGTCTTAATTTTGTTCTTCTCTTATTCATGTTTTTTTTTTTGATTCTTAATTGTTGTTTTTTTTTTGATGTTTTTCTATTTATATTGTGTTTGCTTTTTTATATTGCTTCCTTTTTTTTCTGATATTATTTTGTACCAGTTGTTTTTCTTTTTGCTGATTTTTTGTATTGCTTCATTTCTGTCATATTCATAGTCAAAGTCTATTTTTATTTATAAGTTTTCTTTTTTGAAGACTTTTTTAATGTCTTTAACATATATATTGTTTCTTAGTGACTATTTAATAAATTTCATACACTCTTTTTTTGTTTTTCTTAGTATATTGTATACTAGTATATTAGTAAATAAACTATTGTTTTGGTTGCAATTTCTCTTGCTTAAAGCCTATATGCTCTTTTTTAGAGATTTTCTGACTATGTCAATTTCCTTTTCAATTTCTGGTTCAATGTCTTCTTGTTCTTGATCTTCTTTTTGTTCTTTTGTATTTCTTTTTGTTTGGATGAACTTCCTCTTTCTTGACTATTGTTTATCTGACTTACCTTTATACTTACTTCTTTTAGTATGTTTAGTGTTATTCTGTACTTTTTTTTTAATTATTTTTTTATCTTCTGTCTTTTTTTTTTGAATTATTCTGTATACTTCTTCTTTATTTTTGTTTGCTTCTATTAACTGTTGTTGTATCTCTTTTCTTTTGTCTTATGCTTGTTTTATTATAGGTTCTTCTATTATGATATTCTTGGTTTCTTTGATGATATTGATCTTCTTTTCTGGCTACTCTTCTTCTGCTTTCTTAATTATTTTTTAGTTATACATAGCAAAGCAACTTCTAATACATCTTGTTCTGTTAACATAGCAATTATTTTAACATCTTTGTCTAGTATTGGAAAGGTTTTACTAGCTTAATTAAAAAACATCTTGTTGTATATACTATTTGCTACCTAATATGCTCTTTTGATATAAGTAGACATTAGGCTTTTTTTTTAATATTGTGTGCTACTTATATTTTGTCTAATTATTAGTAACTTTTATTTAAATTTTTGTTATTATTTATTAATATTGCTTGTATTTTGTAATTAAGAGTCTCAATTAAAATAATTTAAATATTATTTAATTTATATTGTTATAATGAATTAAATAATATATTGTGTGGGTCCCATAGCTTAGCAGTTAAGCTCCCATACCCTCTACAGTCAAGGTCAACAGTTTAAGTCTGGCTAGAGGCAAAATTGAAAGATTTTAGCTTCTGTAACCTAATAAGGAGCCTGTAATTGAATACAAAGCCCTGTGGTTAAGTCCAAGTGCAGTACAATGATGGAAATAGGAATTTCTGGAAGGAGACCCAATTGTGGAGTGCAGGCACTATGCATAACAAGCAGTTGTTACAGAAGGTTATGGTTATGGAAAGATTGCGCATGTAAGTCCTTTAGGCTAGGTCAACACCAACATTCTTATATCTCCCAATATAGGCAGTACCAACATCTCTGTACTCAACTTGTGGGGTACTTGCTTGGAAGGATAATCAACAGATTGTGCAAATAAGTCTTAATTGGGATCCAAGAAGAGGATTTGATTTGGGAGAGTAGTCTGACAAGTAACCAAAACTGGAATGGTGAGAGAAGTGGTAAACACAAGGATGGACTGTAATAAAGGATTGGTCTAACTAAAATTGGAAGCACTTTTGGCACAACCGAATAATCTAATTATAGAAAAAAAGATCTTGGAGGTAGGCATATAACCTTCTTGTGCAATGTAAAAGTACCAAATCGGGTTCTGGTCATACCTATATAGAAGTCTATGACGAACAAAACTAGTGATCAACCAACCAATGTGAGATAAGATCTGCAAGATAATATGACATCACTGGGGTCAGTAGAACTCTCTAGGTATAACCAGAATTGTCTTGCAGGTATTGTCGAATAAGCTGGGAGCTTGCAATACATGGTAGTATAGTATTACTAAAGTCAGAGGAACTCCCTAGATATAACCAGAATTGTCCTGTTTGTAAGTGCAACAAGTCCTAGTCTCTACCATAAAAGGAAGCACCATGTTGGAGGTTAAATGCAGCATCAAGTTACTGTATAACGTTAAGACCTGAGGCATCTGCAGGAATGGCGATAGCAGGTTTGGCTTGAGATACAGATTGGTCAAAAGACCAATGGCAGCAGCAAATCTGGCTTGAGATACGGGTTCATTGTAGATC
>CAJVQA010007500.1:0-13776 GCA_910591915.1 Cetraspora pellucida | reverse complement strand
CAAATCACATAAATGCTATATGTTTGATATGTATAACATTTCGCGCAGTAATCATTCAACCAATCAGATCGCAGTTTTCTTATTAATTTGGTTATCAGATTCGATCTTGTGATCCTGTAATCGGAAATGGATAATCTATACCTCGTTAGAACCGTCTCAGTGTGCTGATTCGACTAGTGGTAATTTAATCAAATTCTGTCCAGTGGTTCAAGAGTTATGGTCGTTTTTGTAGGTTAACACCATATATTTTGTAAAGAAAAAAATCTATTTCTGTATGATTTGGTAGTAATTGGTCTGTAGTTTTTAAGTAAATGTGTGATTCTGTTTTTTTAAAATTTATAAATATTTTTATTAAATTAAAAAAAGTTATTTAAATGTAGATATTAGATTAATTTGTTGAGTGAAACAGGTTCAGTGATTTGAGGTAGGTTATGTTGATTTAAGAATTTAGTATGCCATATATTTATTTCAGTAAGAGATGTAGCATTGAAGATAGAGATAGTATTTGTAATGTTTTTTACAGACTCACTGTTTTAAGTTTGGCTTGTACAGCTATAGAGAATACCATAACCTGCTTGGTATATTGAAGCTAGTTAACATAATTCTGGTCCTTTACTACAATAGGCTTTACTGCCTGCCTACTGTCATTATTTTTCTTTAAGAATAGACTACTAATGTGAAGGACATCATAATTTTAAAGGCAGCAGTTGCTTTAATGTTATCTGTAAAAGAATTTATTAAAAAGGAGTTTCTTTTTGTGAATTAGAGTTTTCAAAAGATTCATTTTGAGAGATAAGGTTTTTAGAATCAATGTTATTAGTAGTAGATATAGTTGAGTTTTTTTTTTTTTTTTTTTCAGAAATATTTAATTTTTGTATAAAGAGCATGTCATTATATTGTATAGAAATAGAAATATTAAAGTATTTAATTTGAAAATTTTTAGCTTCAGGATAGTATATTTTATTATAATCAATTTTAATTTGTTTAAGAGATATTTTAAATTGAGATTGGATTTCATAATAGGTAATTATACAAGACAATATATGTACATTAGTAGTAGAGTTTATGATTTTTTCAAGAGCTTTCTCTTTAGATAACTCTTGGATACCATCATTTTCTGCTACTATTTGTAAATATTTTTTAAGATATTGGTAAAAGTAGTATATTGTTTGAGAAATTTCACTATTTACATTATTAAGTGATGCAAATTCCTTTTCAATTGATGTGGCTAGTTTTTTTAGTTTAGTCATAGGTGTTAGTTTTGAGAATGTTGCTGCTAATTGTTGATCTGATTGAAATAATTTGGTTTCTAATAAGAGGTAGTCTCATTCTTTTGTGTTAGATTTTAACACTAGATGGGATTTAAATAATTGTGAGAAATAGTAATTAGAAATACTTTCAAGACAATGTTCTGTATTTTCTGATAATAAGTTACAAGATTTGCTATTACATTTATGAAAATAGTAAAGTGCTGCTTTAAAAGTAGCTTTAGAATGTTCTTGAAGTGTAAGTAATATATTTGGAAGGAAGTAAGTTTCTGGTAAAGTTCTTTGCAATCTACAATGAGTTTTTAAGATATTAACATTTTAATATAAATGCTTGTTTTTTGTTGATCAATTTTTTTAAATTGAATTTTGTACTTTTTAATGAATTTTTGAAACCAGGTTTTATAAGTTTTGGTATGGGGTTTAAGTGAAAGAATTTTGAAATCATTTTCAAATTTTTTTGCAAGAATGTTTAATTTAACTTTAATATTGAATCTATTGTCATTTTGAATATTAAATAATAGCTTTTCTGCATCATAATCAATATTAAAGTTTAAGATAAAGTGAAGAGATTTGATGTTAAGCTTTTTCATAAATTTTTCAAAGTTAATAGTTTTGTACATATGGTTTAAATATAAGTGTAGATGTACCATGTTAATGACAACTTTTTTTCTATTATTTTCTAAGTATAGTAGAATGAAATAATATAATTAAAGAATATATAGACAGTCAAGTTAAGTAAAGAGTACTGTTGTAAATTTGAATAATAAACCTTTAAGGGTTTTAACTAAAACTTTGAAAGGAATAGGGTTTGATTTGTCAAATTCAGGATTAGCTTTAAGAATAAAGTCAGTAAGAAATTGGGGTTTGCTATTAGCTATTTTGTTAAGTATATAGTTAAATAAGTATTTAGCAGGAAGTCTATTATTTGGTTTTGTGTTATTTGGTTTGGTAAAGATTGTTTGTCCTAAATTAAAGTTTACAAGATGTGATTTTAGAAGTGAGAAAACTTGTAAAGTGAGTAGTGTGTTCAATTTATTATATTGTTGCATTTCAGAAATAATAGAATAGTTTAGAAACTAGTTAAAGTTATTTGTTATATTATATTTTTGTGTAGTTTCATTTTCTTTTGGTTTATTATTTTGTTTTTGATCATTATCATTTTGGTTTTTTGGAGTTTTGTTGATTTTTGTTTGTTTGTTGTCTTTAGAATTATTTATGATTTTGGTTTTTTGAAGTAATTTTGTAAGAAATTTTTTGAAGAATATACATTTTTCTTCTACTGATAATTGTCAGTATTTGATTTTACAGTATAAATTGCATTGTTACTAGTTCATAGATGTTTAGAGAGTTGGATATTTGAGTTTGAGATAATGAATGCATTTTGTATGAGCAGGAAAACTACCTTTACTAGTTACAAAGGTTAAAGCTTGTGGATCTAGAGAGTGTTTGCTATCTTTAAGAATAATACATGATATATTCTTGATTTTGTATATAATGCAAGTATGTGCATAATGTGAGTATGGTTTGAAAAGAACAGGAGTTGTAGAGGTTTTTCTAATATCACTATAGAAGGTAGAAAATAGATAGGTAATTTTATGTTTTGGCTGGAATTTGGATCTTGAAAGACCTTTGAGAGATTTAAATAATTTTATATCAAAATCTATTTCTATAAAGTTGGATAAGTTTGAAGCATTTTCAGAAGTAGATTATAGATGTTGAGGATAATAATATGTTGTAAGGCAAAGTAAATGTGATATTTTTTGCAAAGGCAAGTGGTAATAATAAGTTTAGTAGGTTTAACAAAAAAATAAAAGTTATTTTAAGAGTTACATGTTGCAGGATTGAAATTAATAAGTAGAACTTTAAGAATTCAAATATTGCTATTGTGAGTAACAGTGCTGAAACTGTTACTATGTTTGGCAATATAGTTATCAAAGTCAAAAGAGTCAGGTTTGACAGAAATAATGCTTGGAATTGTGTATAACTATCTTTTTGGGCAGTAAATATAAAATTTAAATAGTATGAATTGTTTGTATAATATTGATTTTGAAAAAAATTTCTAATTTTAAGTGCTATTAGATTATTTAGAAGCAATTTGTTAATTGTAATATATTTATAGAAGCTAATTGGATGTTAGGAAATTTTAATGGGTGCCAGTAAAATAAAATTTCCAGGGCACCCCTGCAGTTTTTCCTAAAATGCCAATGAAAAACCTGCAAAAACAGGTTTTAGTTTTCATCTTTTTGTTTGTATCTTAGTGAGTTTTGGTTTATTTATAATAAATTATATATCAAAATGACTATCTTGAGGTGCTTAATATTTTCTACTAATAAATAATATATGTTATCTTAGTAAAATATGTAGAAAATAAGCAAAAACAAAAATTTGGTTTTTAGAATGTTTTTCTACAGCCAAGTATTGTTGGAACTTGAAACTTGGCAGCCTATGTAGAGAAAAGTAAGCTCAACAACTTTACTTAAGAATGCAAGTAAGGTTTATTTAGTAAGATTTTGAGAAATAATTAAATGTTTTTAGCAAAATTTGGTACAAGTGATCTATAAAGAGAGTTACAGAATTGGTCCCCTAGTCTAAAGTTAAAATTAATAATTTATTAAGTTAATAATATGCAACAATAAAAAAAGATTTAATTCAAAATTTTACAAATAATTTTTTTTGTTAGTATACAAAAAGTAGTTTTATAAGTAAAATTTTAAGTTATAAATAATTTTTTAAAAAATTATAATTCTTATATTATATTTAACCTTAAATTTTAATTAGTTAAATGCAAATTATAATTTTATAGTCTGTAAAATTAACAATATATATATATATATATATATATATATATATTACAAATTATAAATAATAATTTAATACTTCAATCTGAGTGATTAATCTTTTTTATTCAAGAATTAAGTTTTGTTTAAAAAATATTATTAGTTTTTTTAAAAAAGATTTAATATTAAAAATATTGTAATTATTCATATATTTAATAGATAACTAAGCAACTCTTTTTGTAAATCACTTATACCAAAACTACAAAAAATATTTGATTATTACTTAACATTCTATTAAGTAAACCTTACTTGACCTCTTAAGTAAAGTTGTTCAGCACACTTTTCTTCTTCTAGGCAGCTATGTTTTATTTCTCAATAAAACTTGGCTGTTAAGAAATATTTCAAAAACCAAGATTTTAGTTTTTGTCTATTTATACATAATTTTACTAATTAAATCTATCTTTTACTTATTCAAAAGTTATTCAGCTTACTGAGATGAACATTTTAATATATAATTCATTAAAACCAAACCAAAACTCATTAAGATATAAACAAAAGATGAAAATAAAAACTTGTCTTTTACAGGTTTTTCATTAGCAATTTTAGAAAAACTTGCTGGTTTACCTCAGAAATTTCACTTTTCTGAGACCTATTAGAATTTTCTAAATATTCAATCAGCTTATCTGTAATATAAACTCTTTTCCAAACTTTCCTAATTAGTTTAGAAACCTCTAAATGAATTAAATTTTTTCAAAAAACATATTTAACAACTTATTTTTAGACCAAAATGTCAACTCCAGTAACAACTGCATCTAATATCATTGACCTTGATTACTTTTACCAGAAGTGTCCTAAAAGCTTTGGAATTAGTATTCATGAAGATACAGCAATCTTATCTCATCCTATTCTTGCAAATAAACAATCCAAAAATTGCAATATTACTGAACTTTAGAAAGTACCAAATGCAGTTATTACTTTAAAACATTCAAATTCAGCTCTGTTGTTACATGTTTTTGTGGCAAATTTCACACATACTTTATCTCAACAATTAATCAGACCTATAAGTAATACAAACCAAAATGTTATTAAAAAACTCAAAGATTAAAAAACTTTAGCAAATACAATTGCAAACTCTACTGAATTTGTCTCACCAATACCTACAGCATCACCTTTACCTATCATACATAACCACCTTTGCACTAAATATAACCTACCTATTGCCTGTAAAGAAATGAATAACCAATACTATTTGGTAACTAATGCTATCTTATATAATAATAAACCTTATTATAAAGCCTGTACTAGTATACAACAATTTGCTCAACAGTCAAGCTCTTTTCCTACATTTATTCAGAAACTTTAACAAACAATTAGCTCTTACAATCCACTTGGATCCAAACTTACCTTTACAACCTTATCTAACAACAACAACAATACTATAAATGATATGAATCTTAATAACAACAACATTAATAATAATAGCTAACAATAATACCAACAACAACAATAACTATTATATCAAAACCTACTTTATTCTCAGAAACAACAACAATAATAGCAACAAAAAATAACCAACAAGAACAGCCAACACAAACTAATACTACTACCAATCAACCAAAAATTAAAGCCAACTCAACATTTGACTGACTTACTAATTTTTCAATTTCTGATAATGTGAAGAACAAATCACAACTTCAAACAGAAAATTTTCAACTTTCTCAAATTCTATTTACATGATTTCTATTTTGGTAAAGAAATCAAACCTGAAACTCCTAAGCAAAAGGCTTTTAAAGCTAGCTATTATTACATTATTCACAAAATGGCTGGAAACAGATCTGAATTTTTTACTGAATTTATCCAAAAAACTAATTCCAATATTGACAAAGCAATTACTATTTCTTTTGATATACTTGAAGAAACTCTTAAAAAACTTATCCTAGCATTTACAATAATTCTTTTTACAAAACTCAACTACTCTAAAATTTTTGTCTCTTTAACTACTATTCTCCTATATACCAATCAAAACTAGCTTCAACTTTGCATTAATCTAGTTTGAATTTATCTATATCTCTTAAACAATTATTAAGCAATTGATTACATCAAATTTGCTAACTCAAACCTAAAAAATTTAATATTATATTAAAAGTATCTGACTTTGACAAAGAAAAACAATATGATATAATTAGATTTGATAACAAATTTAATATTTATCTTGATTTTAATATCCCAAAAACACTCTTTTATCAAAAACTTAATATTTTATTTCTTACAAACTCTTTAGATCATTTAAAGCAATGGTTCAAACAATTTTTCTAACATATAATCAACAATTTATCCAAACACTAGATAAAACTAAAGTATTTAACTTCTTAAAATACCAAATCTGACAAAAATTCATTCTTCATTTTAAAGAAACTCTACCTATTGAAATACAATTCTAACAACTCTACAATTTACTAGAATATCAAAATAATATTATAAAATTAGCCAACTTTCATATTCTTACTTGTAAGAAAGAAACTTAAAAAAAACAGAACCCAAAAACAAAGAAAAAGAATTAGAAAATACAAACCTATCTATCACAACTTCTTAATCTCAACTTTAATACAATTTTTCATAATTACTAAATGATATCTTTAAACAATCATATATAGACTTTCCAAAACAAGACAATAAAATTTAGAAACAACCTCAAATTAACCCATCTATATTCTACAAAAACAGTAAACATGAAGCATCATTTAACAAACAAATCTCTACTTCTTTTCTTAATGAGCTCACAACAGAGTAAAAAAATTTGTTTGCAAAATCAACAATGTTTCAACCATCTCCAAATGTTGCAGCTACTATTTTTATTTATACCTTAATTTATGCCAAAATATCACAGCACAAAACAATCACATTGACAAACTTGACAAACAAAAGCAGTAGAACTTATTACCTTTAAGTTTACTAGTACTAAACTATTAGCAAGAATTTTAATATTCTTTAATTTTTTTAACAAATTACTAACATATCTACAAATTAATATTTACTACTAAAAAACAGTCTACCCAAAAGCAAACAAAATATTACAAGACAAATTTAAAATGTTATACTCAATATTCTCTTTAATTAAAGAATCTTTTTTCCTTAAGGAAACCCTTTTTAATAAATTTGTTTTCTACTACCCTTATAGACATAGCTGCCATCTTGCCAAAAGATATATCTCTAGCAGTTGGTAAGAAAAATAATATAAGTAGGTAGGCAATAAAGCCTATTTATATAAAAGATTAAGTTAATGATAATCAGATCCAACATACAGAGCAGACTATAGCAACCTCTACAGCTGTGCAAGCTGAGCTTCAAACAGTGAATGACTCTGTAGAAGACAATTTAACATTTCAAGTTTCTGTTTTTAGCATTCCACTTCATATAAGAACCAACACATGCTATAACAAATTTTTATTATTATATAATCTATCTACTATTACCACTATATAACATTTGGAGAATTTCTATCTTATCTTTAAAAACATTCTTTCAAGCATAGTTTTAAAATATCTATTAATTAAAACAAAACTGAACTACATATATATACTGACCTTTCAGATTCTACTCTTTATGAACACCATTTTATTCAACTTATTCAATATAAACTTTACAATTATTTACCTTTGCTAACAATATCAAATAGCACTTTATCCTATACTTATTCACTTTCATTTGACCAACTATTTCTTGATGACTCATCTTTAGCATTCTTATATACTAATCAATCATCTATCTTCAATTCTAATTATATAGTCACATCTTTTAGCTTCTATTCCAATAATTATACTCAACCCACTTTCTAAGTACTAATAGCTGAAACATCTACACTTATCTTATATAAACCACTTTACCTATCAATATGCACATATAATACATGAGGATATAATAATAACTTAAAACAACAAACATGAGAGGACTTCTGTTTATTTCATAATATTAATATTGCTAGCATTACAGAAACCAAAATCTCACAAAACAATGTATATAATAAATTCTCAAAATCTTAACACTTTACCTATTATTAGTCATATACTAATAGTTGTAAAGCCAGAACAGCTATTATGATCACAAAGCATCTTAAACCATATGTTCACAAAACACTTAACCTTTCTGGATATGCTATTGCAATTAATCTTTTTTTTAAACATAATTTTAAATTTCACATTATATCAGTTTATTTATTTTGTGATGACCTCCAACTTAGACTTCTTAACAAAAACAACATTATACAATAAATTCAAGAAGCAAATAAAATAATATACAACTAATTGCATAGGTGACTTTAATGTCTCTGACAATTTACAATCATTATTTATTAAACTTAAACTAATTTATTTTCTTCAATATAATAATATGTATAACTTAGCAAAACATATACAATCTTTGTTTTTTACCTGGCATAGTAACAGATATAGCAGTCAAATTGACAATATCTGAGCCAACTAATCTATTATCTGATATCTAACTTCCTATTACACAGATGATGCCAACCAAAGCATACTTAGTAATTATAATATACTTATATCATCCTGGGAATTTTCCTATGCAATTACTGATAAATGACAATTAGCAACCAAAACTAAGTATAGAATATTTGTTTATAAACAAATGAATCAAGACCTCTGGCAAAACTTCTTTGACCAAGTTACATCCAATCTTAAAAACAACAATGTTCCTCTTACAACTAATACTACAAAATCACTTGAAGCCTCTTGGCATAAAATTCAAACTAGTATTATTTTAGCTATTCTTCAACATATTCCAAATAAAAAATTCACTATTCATAATTTACAATACATCTTTTCTTCCAAGGCATTGAAACTATACTCAGGACTTAAAAAACTAAGCAATATTATTAGACAAATCAAAACTTCAACTTAGAACCACACTTCTGTGTCTGTACTTCACAATCTAGACATTTAACAACTTAACTTTCTTCACCATCTTAATATACCTAAACTGTCTTAAAATTTTAACCTTTTATCTAATTAGATATATGCAACCAACACTGAATAGAAAACACTCTATCATGCTAGAAACTTAGAAAATATTAAAAATATAAGAGAACAAATTAATAACAACATAGCTAAAAGGTGCACTAAATTTCAAAATAGTCCAACATCAATAATTAATAGTATACTTAATCAACACAAAGATTCTGTTAAGTTTGACAATATTAAAGAACCTAATAATGCTATTACTGAAACATTACTTATCAAACAGCATATTCAACAACATTTTGATGATTGGACAGCCTCTTGAAACATTCAATCACAATTATTTAACACAATGTGGCAACAAGAATACCAATCTAAACCTAATATCAATTTTACATAGTATCAACCAGCACTCAAGAAATTCTCCTCTATAGAAGTGTTTGAAGTTATTAATCAACTCCCTAACAACAAAGCATGTGGACCATCAGGCATCAGCTATGAAATGCTTAAACATACCAAAACAGCATTTTTTGATACAATTACAGCTCTTTTTAACTGCTATCTTACATCTAGTCAAATTTCAAATCAATAAAAAAAAGAAAGAATTTTTCTATTTTTAAAAAATCTATCTTTGATGGCAATTTAACCAACACCAAACCTATTAGTTTACTTTAACATGTCAAAAAACTTTACACAAAACTTTTTACCAATCAACTTAATTACATTTTTACTCATCAAAAAAATCCTGTTACTTTTTAACTATATAGCTTTACCTGATAACAGCACAGCTATTCCTATACATATACTTAACAATATTACTAAAGAAGCTTCTTGTAACTTAAAACTACTCTGGCTTTTATCTTAGGATATAAGTAAAGCCTATAATTTTGTAGACTTTACACTCTTACCAAATCTTTAGCACACTTACAAATGCCATCTAATCTTATTAACATTCTTACTAACTTGCTTACTAATCAACACAATTAGATCATTACAAATTTAGGCTTGCTAATTCCTACAATGTCAAAAATAACATCAACCAAGAAGAAACTATTACTCTACTATTTTAAAGAATTTACTATGATTCTCTTATAACCAAAATAGCTTTAGACTTTTCAAAATATACTTTGGCTACAAAGTAAAATACTAGTCTGTTTCAACCAAAGTCTTAACAACTTTAAACCTCTGTATCTGTACTAGCATATATGGATAATACACTTTGGTTAGCCAAATTCAAAGAAGAATTACAATCAATTATTGCTACAGCTACCTCTTTTTACCATATAGCTGATATTCAAATTAATCTAACTAAATCAATTCTTATATCAAATATATCATCTATAATTTCTATTCACTTTTTTAACTTATCACTTATACCAATTCCTGCCAATCAACTATTTAAATTTCTAGAATATTAGTTCACTCTTAATAATTTACATATCAAACAAAGCCAACTAATTTATGATGAAACAATTCAACTTATCAATATTATAGGCACCAAAAAAATCACAGACAAACAAGCTATATTTATTACTAATACTGTAATTATTTCTACTAATGAATACTAACTACACAATATTATTCTTAAACATTCCATCTGTAACAAACTCTTATTCAAATATCTTATTATAATTAAACACAAAGCTAAACTCTTTTATATTAGCCCTAACAGTATTATGCTAAACTTTCATATATATAATGTATATAATATTTGAGACATCCAACTATAACATCATATAACTTGCTTTTAACAAAAAATTAACAACTCAGAGATTTTTGTTATTTCTACTAAAATTAGATTACAGCAGCTTTAAAACAATCTTTGGTCTGCTACTAATATCTTTCAGCATAGCCAACCACTTATAGATAAACTTAACAAACTTATACTTAATTTTAAAATTATTTAACTCTTACAACATCTTGGCATTTTAATTCTAGCAAACTTTAATGTTTTGTGGCCTAACACTGTTCATGATGGCTACCAATTATTAGAACCAATACTTAGTTAACATCCCAAATACCATATTTTCAGAAAACAATTTTGCAAAAACAACATACTCTACCTAGAACAATTATGTACTGCAGACAACAGCACACTACTCCAATGGTACACCTTTCATCAAAACTTTATTATCTAATGAAAGGAAGGCAACCTTCTTGGTTCACTTACCTGGAAGAAACAATCCTATCTGATAGAACATATCACTTAATTCTTCCTCACTTTTGAACTTTCAGAGTTAATGCCTTTGCATATAACACTTTACCAATCAAGAAAAAACTCAAAGCCTGGCTACTTATTTACAATAATGATAATAATAAAATTATTATTGGCAAAATTCACAAATATCTTCCAAACACAAATCAGTTTTTCATATTATATTGGAATACTAATATTGATTTAGAACACAATTACTATAATTCTCTTTCAGAATTAAACTGCATACCATGTACTGGATGCTACTTTAACTCAAACAGAATTAACCAAAAATGTACAATTAACATTTTAGCAACTATTTGTACTAGCTTTCTAGGAAGAAAAACCTTTAAACTCAAATTCAATGCTAATTACCTGAATCATATTTATTAAACAGCAATTAAACATTCTTTGTGAATTTCTTATAACCATTCTACTATTAATATATCAAATTCAACTATCACAAAAATCTTTAAACCCAATGACTGTTCAAACAAACTTGAAGAAATTTTTCAAAACAATTTATCTTATAAGGAATTTATTTTTTATATAGATGGATTACTAACTAACATTGGAACTAAACAAAGCTTAATAGGCATTAAATGGATCCAAGTTAACAATAACAACCAAGTGCTTTATAAATTTTCAGCTAAAATCCATCACTGGCCATTAGCTTATAAGGCAAGGCTCTTTTTATCTTATCAGCAATCTTAACTGTACCTTGCAATACAATACTTCAAATCTATACTAACTTACAATCAGTTATCTCAAAGTTTTATAAACTCTTTACTCAACTTAACAATTCTAACAAACTTTTTAAATTTAATGCATGGCCTTTATGGCATATTTTTCTTAATATCATTAAATCCATTAACTTAAACATTAACTTTCACAAAGTTAAGGCTCATATAAACAATTCTTTTAATAATATAGCTAATTCTTTAGCAAAACAATACAATTTTTCTTTGCCTCTTATCTTTCAATATACAAATATTTACAATCTTTTTTATATTTTACAATGGGAACAAAATCCTGTTGAGCTTCCTATCAGACATTTATAAAAAATATCTGCGAAGCCTACATATTAGCAATGTGGTCATTTCAAAAAAGAAACAATAAATAGGCCTATATTAGTCATTACATAGTCTAAAAATCTACATAGTTATATCTTAATTATAACCAAAAACCTTTATCAAATTTTACTAACTTTAAGCTAAATCAATCAAAAGCCTTTAAAGTTAAAATTCTACTTAATAAACTACTAATATATATCTATTTAGCTATCTTTATGAATTCCAACCACTTTCAATGTAATCTTCCTGACTTCCACTCACATTGACTAACATGCTCTAACTCTTCTCTTATTACAAACATTATTAACTCATTAGTTCAGTATATTCTATTTAAAACAGATCTTAATTTATCTACTAGTTAGTTATATAAACTTATTCACAAAATTCAAAACTATCACTCATTTGACTGAATACCATTTCAAGCAAACTCTTTCTATCTTGACCTTACTCATAAAGGTTTTATACCCAAAGCTCTAATTAAAACAATTCATAATTACAACATATCTACTAATATAGTCTCACAAACTATCATTTAAACACTCCTTAATATTAATAATCAAATCTATAACCAAATATAGAAACCTTATTGTATTGACTTCTTCAACTGAAAAAAAATAATAACATTACATCTATTCAAACTTTTAACAATTACAATGCCTTACAATAAATACAACAAATTAGATATTACAAAAGATTATATACAAACTATATATACTTATATCTATGTAAAATAGCAGATTAATTATATCTACATCCTAATACCTGTTTACTAATTGAACAGCCTATTAGGAAAATCAAGATATGATTGACACTCTGGATTAATCATAATACTTTTTATAATCATATTCTAATATTGCAAATCTAGATGAGCCTTGACTACTATAGTTAGTTTAGATTACAGATAAAGTTGTCTGAGCTTTAATTCTTGTATGTAGTTTTTATTTTGTATTTTACAATCTTAGTGTATCTTTAATATATAGTATATTAATATATACAACTAAAATTACTAATAAAAATATAAGCAAGATCTCATTTTAAATACCAAAAAAAAAATTTAACAGATAACTAAATTTTTATAGTTTTTTTATTATATTATCTACAAACTTAGCATTATTATACAAATCTATATCTATTAGTAAATTGAACTTACTGATAGACTATTTAAATAGTTAACTAAAAATTGCATATATACTAGTTGCATACTTATTTTGTACAAATTGTATATATAATTAAAAATATAATAAAGATAAAAAATTGCTATTTACATTACATTTTTGCTAATACCACTCTCTAAATACAAAAAAGTACTTTGGAAAAGATATAAATATTAAGTAAACATCTTTTTGATATTAATTAAAGTTATTTACAGTATGTTGCAAAAATAACCAGAATTAGTAATCATGTAACTGTGATATGGCAGTATTATTAGAATTAAATAAAATTTATACAATTTATAATATATAACTAGATATTTATTTATTAAAAAAATTAATA
>CAJVQA010007499.1:0-13778 GCA_910591915.1 Cetraspora pellucida | reverse complement strand
CCTTGTACAAGTTATGTAATCATAATTGAATTCACAATAAAGGCAGTAGCTGCCATAACTAAAAGGCCTTAGCGAAAGCAAAAAAAAAAAAAATTTGTGAGACAGTAAATATATTAACAAAGCAATGTCTAAAAGCAGTAATAATTGCTAAAAGAATAGCAAAAATTTTATCTTTAAAGAAACATAGTTACAGTTTAACTTGTGTCTAAAATAAGTTAATAGTTGTAAAGTTATCAACTTGAATCCAATTTATGTCTATAGAGTATTGCAAGATATTAAGATCAATAACAAACCATCAGTATAAAATAAAATAACTAATAGATTGTAATTTAAGTTAGTGATAATTTGAAGGTTATTAAAACTTAATATGTTTTAAAATAAAAGGTAGTTGTTATAGATTAATTGTAAATGAAGAAGGTAGTAGAATATATAAGAAATGTCAAAGGGCAATAGAATATACAATATCAAGAAAGCTTTATAAAGGTTAAGAGTTTTGTCAATATTAATACAACAAAGTAGCTTAGTAGCCAAGTTAGTAGAAATAAAGATAATATATTTGTTAATAATTGTATTTGAATTAAGGTAGCATTTAATCATAATATAGAAGTAAAAAAAGAAGTAAAATAAAGATTATAGAACTAAAACTGAAATAAGCAGTGCTAGTAGTTGATAAGAGTAAGACCAGTAGATATATTATGTCTTTAGATTTTGCCAATAATTATATAGTTATCAAGAATAGTAAGTAGTCAAGATTTAGTATTAGAAGTAAAGTAGTCAGTAGAGTTACAAAAGTAGTTTACAAAAAGTAAGTTATAATAATTATATAGAGTGTATTGATAAGAGTGACATGTAGTAATGTTCTCAAGAATAGTAAACCATTGTAGTATAACAACTTTTGGAATTTTGTTAAGTTTGAATGTACAGTATAGTAGATATAAATTTTTATGATTAATTAATTAATTTAGAAAAAAACTTTATAGTATCTGGAGTGTGATAATCTAGTGAAGTGGTTAGGTTGTCAACCTTCAAGTAGCAGGTTCAGAGTTCAAATTTCAATATTAATAAAAAATTTAAAAATTTTTCCTGTATTATAGTTAACTGTTTCTCACAATTGGTTGGAATAAGATACCTGTTATCTGTATCATACTATTATAACTGGCAGGTACAAGAATATATGCTGACAAATATGTAAACCAAAGATATAGTTACAGCCTATCTTTCTGGGCTATCTGAAATGGCAGCTTAGTAGAACTTGAATTAAATACCAAGTAGTAAAGATATATTGTAAAGTTAGTATTAAAATTGGAATAAACTCTACAAGAGCATAGTAATTTAATAATATGCTCTAACTGCCAGTATTGATGTTAACATTAAGAGTTTTATACATTTTTGCTTATAACTTTTGATGTATTAAACCAAATTGGATAAATAACCATCATTAGATTCAGCTCACTAAGATGATTCTAATAAGTACAAGATCATATGATTCTAATCACAGGATCATGAGATTGGGATAATTTTGATTAAAGCACTAATTCTAGTACATGTGACTTGATTCTGATTGGCTCAAATTACTGTGCCAGAAATCTTACATTTCTTACAGATCTTATAGATCTTACAGATATTACAGATATTAAATTCTATTAAATCTATCATTTCTAACAAATCCATTAATTTTATCATATTGATATCTGGCTAAGTCACATGTCACATGACATAGCTAACCAAATAAGAGTAACCTGGCTAGAAAAATCAGAATCATTAGAAAGGACTAAAATGTAGGAAAAGTCATTTTCGACGAAAAGAGCAAAGTAGGTAACTTAGTCAGTAATGGAGGGATCACTAATATAGTCATAATCATTATAGTTTTAGATAACAGTAATATAGACCAAGAGAATGTATATAAAATATTCTTATAAATAAAGGTCATAAAGGCCCTAAAGAGAAGAGAGACCCCTTAGAGATACTTTGCTTTATTAAAAATAAGAACCAATCTCTTACATATTAATAAATACATAAATGTCTTCCTTAATATATTAACTAATCATTAAGTCCTCAGACCATAAAAACCTGCTACTTAAATTTATCTGTTCTAACCCGTAATATTGTTAAACCCCCATTTAGCTGTTGTATTCTAAAGTACCAGAATCAGCTGTGGTCACTCAAGTTCAACTATCCGAAGAAGTGTGATAGTTGAGGTTATACATGTAGTCTAATTACCCGAAGTAGTGAGATAATTAAGAGTTAATGTTAGTAGACAGCTCAAGCAAGGAAAAGCAAGACAAGTAAAAAAGAAATACTTACCTATGGACCCAAACCACTGACCAAATCTAAATGCCTCTTTCCAACTAAGCCAACTATAGGTTACACGAAGTTTTAGATTGTGGAGTGACTGACTCACCATAATGCCCAATTTTAATATTTATTTTTTTTTTTAAAAAAAAAAAAAATATTAATGATGAGGTTATGTCTTTAATTTTATTAAAATTCAATTAAAGTTTTTACAAAGAAAAGCTTGCTTTTAAATTATATATGAAGAATAAAGACTCAGGCATATAATCTGTGATATAAACCTACAAGAGTGGCTAAGGCTCATCTAGATTTAGATTTGAGTAATAATATAAGAGAGAGTAGTATAGTATTTAATCTATTAGATAGTTCAAAGATCAATTTTAGTATTAATTTGTGGTATTAAAATAGAAGATAAAGGTAGACTAGAAGAATGACTATAAGTTGAATTAGTAAGGAGTATAGTTTGGAACTATGCAAAATGTGAAATATAATATGAGATCTATATTTGTTTGTATATTTGTTGGTTTAAGTGAAGAAGGAATTTGATAAAAAGAATAGTAGCAATATAATAATAGATAGAGGCATTGTGGATAGTAGAAATAAGATCAATAGAAACTAAACCAGATAGGATAGAAATAAGAGAAGGTATATGTGAAGAGTTATGTAGTTCAAAACTATTAAATATAAGGATTTCAGTATGTAAATCAGAAACAAGATTGGCAGATATATCAAGATTAGTTGTATTTAAAATACTATTAAGAGAATAAGAGATTAAGTGGTAAATTGTTTGGGTTATAGGCAGATGGCCCAATGGAGTAAAGAGCTAGTTTGGTTGCATTGATGACAGAAGGAAGGAAATGAAGAATTATATTTATAAAAAGTATAAGCAACAGGAGTTTATCTATAAGGATTTTAACTTAAAAAGTTTTCAGAGTAGATAAATAAAAGCTATAGGCAAAGTTAGAAATTTTTTGATTGTTGTTGATATAAAGCCATGTAACTTCTCAGTTAATGTCAAATGCAATAATAGACTATTGTTGAAAACAATATTGAAATGTCCAAAGTATTATAATATAGGCTTGGCATATAATTCGAATAAAGCATTAAATAGAAATTTGATAGAAAATTCATCAATAAAAGGAGTATAGTTGAGGTTATAAGAATTATTAGTTAAAAATATTAGGTAAGGTAATATTTGGTGATTATGAGCAAGTTGATCAGTAAGATTATTAAATAGATCATCTTAGTATGCAATAACTTTATAGAAAATAAGTTGAATTTTATAAGACTTAATAAAATTAATAAGTGTTTGCCAGATGGAGAAATATAGAGTATGAGCATAAAAAAGAGTAGATGCTGATTAGCAGATGTTATGATATTTAGAGATTACTGATGTAAGTTAGTGAATATATGAACAGAACAATGTTTAGAAGCAGTAATAATTGCTGAGAGAATAGCAAGAATTTCAACTTTGAAAAAGCATGACCACAGTTTAACTTGCATCTAAAATGAATTAATAATTATAGAGTTATCAACTTGAACCCAACCTAAGCCTATAGAGCATTGCAAGATACCAAGATTAATAACAGAACTATCAGTGTAAAATGAAATAGATAATAGATCGTGATTTGAGTTAGCAATAGTCTGAAGATTATTAACATTTGGCATGTTTCAAAAATAGAAACTAGTTGTTGTAGATTAATTGTGAATAAAGGAGAAGGATGAATATGTAAAAGATGTTAAAGAGCAACAGAGTATGCAATATTAAGAAAGTTTGCATAAAGGTTAAGAGCTTTGTTAGAATTGATGTGACAAAGCAGTTTAGTAGCCAAGTTAGTAGAAATGAAAATAGTGCATTTGTTAGCAATTATATTTGAATTAAAGTGGCATCTAGTACAAAATATGGTAGTAGAGAGAGGAATAAAATAAAGATTAAAGAACTGAGACTAGAAATGAGCAATGCTAGTGATTAATAAGAATAAGACCAGTGGGTGTATTATGTTTTTTGGTCTTGCCAATAATTATTTGGTTATCAAAAACAGTAAGTAACCAAGATTTAGTATTGGAAATGAAGTAGTCAGTAAAGTAGCAGAAGTAGTTTATAGAAAGTAAATTATAATAATCATATAGAGTGTGTTGATAGGAGTGACTTGTTCTATCTTTTCTATTATATTTACTATATATATTATATATATTATATCTATTATATCTATTAGTTCTTATATATCTTAACATTACTATAAATAGTATTTATTAATAATAGAGTAGTCTTTATTGTAATAATTTATACATATAAAATATCTATAAAAGTACTACTTTCTGACACTCCAAGAAAGTTAAATGTCTTCATATATTTTATAATAAATAAACTGAATGCAATATTTAGTACCTTTATATACTATCTATTGTTGCCTTTGCCTTAAAATTTCAAATTTCTTTGTATTTTGTTAAGTCTTATGTAGACATTTGTATAGAATCTGTCAAGTTATAGTCATCATACTATAGTTGAACAGCTTCTGTTATCACTGTGGTTAAAAGAAAAACTACAAGTTAACATTTTGGTAGTGACTATGAGATAGGTTCTCAATTTATTATAGATAATTAATTTTAGTTAGTTATAAGAAATCTCTGTTAATATTGGTCTGTTTGACCTGAAATTTAAAGAGTATATACTTAAAAACTACTGCACCTTTTCTACTAAGCATATCTTAGTAAGAAAATCCTTTTGGAACCACTATTTAATATCAAAGTAGTGATGGCATTTTTGATCTGCAAAGAATTTGCAAAAAATCCTTTTTGAAGAAATATTCTAACTATTATTATACAAACTTTAAACATTTATATCTTAACAACTTTTAGTTAATCTTAGCATTTTGACCTCTTTTAAAACTGAAAGAACTCCCTCTACAACTTTCTCTTAAGTAACAAAGCCTGTTGTCATAGTAATTTCAAAAGATATTTGCCAATTTCTAAAAATTAGAATTTAGAAATAAAAGCATAAGTGTTTGCATTGTAACAAACAGTTTCTAAATTGATAGTACATGCAATTTAACTTTGAAAGATACTTATTAAAAGTATTCTTACATATCAAAGAACATACCACTTAGTTACTTATCACTAAATTAGACAATTCTTGTGAAATTTATTATCCTATAATCTCAAATATACCTCCTGATTTTCAAAACTTTTATTTTTGATATACTAAACAATACTTTGCTTGTGACTTCTCTGATAAAGCTATAGAATATTTCAATTAAATTAAACAAATTTATACCCAATATAATCTATCTTAATTAAAGAACATTATCTTTAAGCTAATTTTTAGTTTTAAATATTCTAGTTTTCCAAGAAATATTGTTAATATTATTAAAAGTATAACATCTTTAGCTGTTTATACAAACTGTTATAAAATAAACCCCTTTACCTTAATAGAAGAAGATTTTATACCTCCTTATCATCTTGATTTTAAAAACTATAATGACTTCTTTGAAATACTTTTTAATCCTTAACAACATATACCTAATCCCTTATCCAACCAACAAATTCAAAATATCATGACCACTGTAAATGATGTTCTTGACTTTTAAAAAAGAATGAAAAAAGTGAAAATGTTATTCATATTGAGCCTTTTCATAAAGATGGAACCCAAGACCCTTTAGCCTAGATTTCTAACTTTAAAAAAGCTTCAACTGCTAATAGCTGAAGACTTGCTAAACAGAGAAAAATTATACCAGTTTTTCTTAGAGAAAATGCTGATGAATGGCAACAAGCTTATTATATTGCAAATGTTGCTATTGATAATGCAGTAAATGATAGAATGCTACAAAAGCTACTTTTATTGCACAATTCTGTAATTAATGTTGAAAAATAAATGGAATAGAGATCTAGATGAATTAAAACAACTCTCTATTGAACTAGTTAAAACCTACTACAGTCGATATAAAAGAATTGTCCAATGAGTAGAAACTAATAACAACCTAACTGATGCCTAAAAGTTATATTATTTTAATAAAAAAATCTGCCCAGAAACCCTTTCTGTTATTCTTATACATAATTCAGTTACTGTAGCTGATGCTTTAAGATTTGCAAAAAGATTTGAATAAGAAAAAGATTTTGCTATTTGAAGTGAACCTAGTTTAGCAGTGCTAACAGAAGTTTGAAAAAAATATTGATAATCTAACTAAACAAATACAACAAATAACTCTTAATTATGCAACTATTGCATTAGCACTTACTGAACCTACATCTAAAATTTAATAAAAATTCAAACCCAGAACCTAATATCAACCTAAAACCCAATTTCAACCTAGAAATTAGTACCAGAGACTTTTGATTACCTGCTATAACTGTGGAGAAAAGAAACACTATACTTGAGATTGTTTAGTTTAAAAACAACCTACCATAAGTCAATATAAGCAAATGACTTAGGATAATAGAAGGAAAAATATCAACTGCATTGGAATAAATGATAATAAAGTTAATAAAGTATACATTACCAGAATACCAAGAAATCAATACTATTCTACTAACAGAAAACAGACCAAATTTTCAAACAAAAAATCTGAAACCTAAAAAGAATTTAGACTTAAAAACAGAACTGTCATGTCAGATGAACCTGATACTCAAATAGATGAAATTCCTGTAGAAATCCCTATTAAAGTACCTGTTACAAAAGAAACCAAACCAAAACCAAAATTCAAAATATACCTTTCTGTGATTGAACAAGTTAAATCCTATGATGTTTTAAATGACATCCTGAACATGAAATCCTTTGCTACTATTAGACAATGGTTACAACTCCCTGCACAGTATAAAAATTTTGCAAAAATTTTGCAAAAGAAAAAAAACCTATTACTGAAGCAAACCAAGCTAAAACTAATTATCCCAAAAAGGCTATAGCAATGAAATGTCATATCTGAATTAAAAAAACCCTGTTGTTGCAATCCTTGATTCAGAAGCAGCTGTAAGCATAATCATAAACAAGTTTATGAGAAAATTAGAACTCCAAATCCAAAAACCTTTTAAAACTATTGTAGTTACTGCCAATAGAAATTTTGCTAAAGCATTAAAAATTATCTTAGATATAAAGATTACTATTCAGGATATAATTATTCCTATTAATCTCCAAGTAATTGAATCTATGAATAAAACTCTTTTTCTGAAAACAGATTGGTTCAACAAGTCAAGAGCCAAGTTAGATTTTGAAAACAATACTTTAAATATTTGATATTTGAAAAAAAAAGCTACAACTAATTTAACTCATACTACCAAATCTTACTTTATCTTAGAATAAGTAGATAAAGATGAAGAAAATCAATAGATCGATGAACTAAATAAAAAAGAAGAAATAGAAACCTATCATTTAGAAGAATGGCCTTTTGTAATTGATAAAATGTATTACAATTTCTAACCAGAAATAGAAGCTACTTCTGCATTTTACCTAACTTAACTGTTAAAAAACAAGGTCTATTCTGTAAAAAACCCAAACCTAAATATAAATCTGGAACTTATCAAAGACCAACATGCCCAAGCTGAACAACTCTTAATAGAAAATATTGATATTTTCTTAAAAAATATCCTAGAAGATAGACAGTCCAAGGAATTAAGACAAACTAATATTATTTGTTATAAAATTAATACAAATAGCTACAACTCTATTAAACAAAAAGTTTATCAATACTCTTCTACTAAACAAGACTTTTTGCAAAAAGAAATTCAAGTAATGTTTAAAAAAGAAATTATTAGAGAATTCTTTAGACCCTGGTCTTCTTCTATTATACTTGTGCTAAAGAAGGATGTATAAAAGAAACTTTGTATTAACTATAGAAAACTCAATGCTATTACAGAAAAGATGTATACCCACTACCAACCATTCAGAAAATTTTAAACTCATTCAATAAAGCCTCTTGGTTCACTAGCTTGAATTTAATTAGTAGATATTGTTAAGTTACTATGAAGGAAGAAGATAAAAAAAAGATTGCCTTCATTACAAAATAGAGAATATATGAGTTCAATGTTATGCCTTTTAGACTTACTAATGCACCTGCAACTTTCCAAAGATTAATAGATAAAATACTTTGCCTCTTTATTAACAAATTTGTGATAGTATACCTAGATGATATTACCATTTACTCCAAAACCTTTCAAGAATATTTGAATTATATTCAACAAGTTATAAATGTTCTAAAAGAAGCCAACTTAAAATTAAACTTGGCAAAATGTTGTTTCTTTCTAAATAACATTAAGTTCCTAGGACATATCATTGAAAAAGATAAAATTAAAACAGATGAAGAACTGGTAGACAAAATTAAAAATTTCTTAGAACATACTAATCTTAGACAACTAAAAGGATTTTTAGTAATTGCCTCTTATTATCAGCAGTTTATAGAAGGATTTTCCAAAATTGCTAAACCTTAAACCAGCTATTGAAGAAAATGAACCCTATCTGTAGACAGAAAAACATCAACAAGTCTTTGATACTCACAAAAATTACCTTATCTCAGACCCTATATTACAATATTCTAACTTTAATCGATCTTTTTATCTGCATATCGATGCTTCAACTTCAGAATTAGAAACAGTTCTATTCTAACTAAATGATGATTATAAGGAATATATTATTGCTTATGCTAGTAGAAGTTTAGATAATGCTGAACAAAACTATCCTACTACTGACTTAGAATGTTTAGCTGTAATATAGGCTATTAAACACTTTCACCAATATTTAGAAGCTAAACATTTCTTTCTTATTACTGACCATTCTGCCTTGCAATCATTGAGAACTTTCACACTTAAGGAAGAAGAGCTAGATGGGTTATGAAACTAGAACCCTATAACTTTACTATAATTCATCATTCTGAAAGAAAGCATAACAATGCTAATGTTTTATCAAGAATGTATAAACAAAAAACCAATATAATTGAAACAGAAGAAAATAATGAATTTCCTTCTGAAACTGAAGCTTTTCAAATTGCTATACAAAGAAGATTAGCAAGAATTGAATTTCCTTTGTATCAGAATCAACAACTCAAACAATTAGCTGCAATGTTAAGACCAAACTTACCTTCTATTGCAAAACAGGATACCAAACCCTATACCAAACTTGAAGTATTCCTTAATAGTTTTAAATATAATAATGGACTATTATTTAATTGGAGTTATATTCAACAACTCTTTCAGAAATATAGAAGAAATATTGAAAAAAATAGATATTCAATTAGTTGAAAAGGCCCTAATACCCAATGCTAGTATTGACATATTTACCTATACTCTCAATCTATCTGCTACCAATGCAAAAGAGACTGTTCTATATAGGTAATTCTAAAAAAAACCTCTTTAAATATTATTATTAAATGCTTCCCAGAACAATTTCCAATTCCTAGAATTGAAATAAAGAAGTTGAAATCTTTTATATAATGGTCATCGAAGATATTAAAGAAACTTTTACAAATGTACAAGCTACAATGGATCTATTCAATTATTAAGATATGGTAGAAACCCTTACACCAACTCTACCTGAATATTATACTATTTCCTTACAACTCTTCAAATATAGAATTTAGTCAAGAAGGAATTCAATATGGTGAAATGAATTATATCTGATTCTATATTGAACATATCAGTATCTGGCTATTCCAAAAATCTAATAGAAGAGACTGATCTAGAGATTGAAAAGGACCAGTAGCTTAATGTTAGTGTGGAGATAAACTTTACTTACCATTTAATAAATGCTCCAAATGTCACATTAACCTCCAGTTATGACATATCATCAAACAATATTCTCTAGAAGAAATTGCTTAATATTACTAGTTTACACCCAATGATGAAACCATGTTACCTGGGATGACCTTATTGAAAAAGCTGACCAAATTCAACCTGAAATAAACCTCATCAATAATACCCTAATTGAAAATCCTTTTAGAAGACCAGAAAGTGACAGCAAGATTTGCTAAATAATTATGTCCTAATGAAGAGATAGATACTTTTAGCAATATAGAATTTGATGACACTAATAATTTTAATATAGAAGTAGTATTAGTTAATAGACCTTAATAGTTCTTCTTTTTAGAAACCCCTTCTTCAGAGTATTATTTAAAATTTAATAACTATTCAGAACACTATCTATGTAATGTAGTTTGGTGGCGAGTAGTTAATCTGACTTATTATTATTACTAGTTATTTATTTATATATTATATTTATATTTTATTATAAAAAAAGGAAAAAAATAGACAAAAACAAATAAAAAGAGATAAAAAATAATAACAAAAAAAAATAATATATATATAACAAATTAAAAACTAACACTAACTTTCTATTCTTATTATTATTATCTCCTTCTCTTCTTCTTTCTTTTGCCCTTAATCTTTTTAACTCCTCTTCATCATTTTCCAATCTTGCCTTCAATCTGTTTCTTTGCTCTAACAAATGAGTATATTTCTGCTTTAATATCCAACCATCTTGCATTCTTGTGACTACATTTGTTCTCAACTCTTTCAACTCTGTCTTCAAACTCTGTATTCTCCTTTTTTGAGAGGTCACCAACTGATGCAAACTATAACTAAGTTTTGTTAAGAAATAAAAAAAACAAAAAAAAAAGAAAACAAAAAAAATTTGAAGATATTAATTACCTGTCTTAACTTGGACCATCTTCAAGGCCTCATATAAGGCATTATTGCCATTATGACAAGCATGACAAACATTTCCAGAAAGACTTAGTCAAGGCATTATTATTATTATTATTATTGGAATTGATGTTGTTATTGATGTTGTTGGAACTTACAAAAAAAAAAAAGAAAAGTAACAAAATAACTATAAATTTAATAGACAATAATAAAACAAAATTAGACATTAATAAGAAGTTAAATTACCAAATTTAGAAATCAATTAGAAATTGATTTAACAAATTTAGAATAGCAAAGATTTGTAGGATATATGATTGCAAATTATATGAAATCTTATAATCTTATTGGACACTTGAAGTATCCTAATAATCTTCAAAAAGGATACAGATTTAAAATTTTGTAATATTTTTAGTATGGATTAATAGTATAAGGCATATTATTAGGCAGTATAGTTTGTATATTCAAGACTGACTAGGGTGAGTTTTCTGTTAGAATCTGAGTCTTGTAAGGCCCTTGGTTGAAGTACTGGAAATAGAATTTTTTTTACTCCTTTGAACAATTATATTTATTTTATTATATTCGAATATTATATTTATTAGTTAGATATCAATACTTTATTTTTATTAGTTATATATATATTTATATAGTATACTTATTTTATAGTTTAGTTTTACTTGGGCTTAGAGTAAATGGCATAGAGTGAGAATGGAGCTCTATACATTTTTATAATTATATTTAATTCCTCTTTCTATTGAAATAAATTTAACATTAAAAAAAATTAGTCTAAGTAGTTAATGTCCTAGCAACCCAGTTAAAAATGAAAACTATTACTTATCATAACCTTAAGTACTTCTTGAAAACTGCAAATTTTTCTACAAATTTTATAAGAAGCCAAAGAAACAACTAAAATCTTAAAGTAAATTCTATATTATCAAGAACAATTTACTTTACAAACAAGACTAAAGAAAACAGAAAATTTATCAATTACTTAAAGTAATTCAAATACATGAAGTAGAACCAATTCTTTACTTAATGCACAACTATTTAATTAGAGCATATCTTGGAACTTATAAGATGTTTTAAAAAATTCAAGACAGATATTATTGGCCACATATGTATAAAGATATTAAAAATTATATTCAGACATGTGATATCTGCTTAAGAGAAGAACATACTAAATATCTGAATCTCTTCAACCAATTCCTATAGAAGCACCTTTTTATCGAATTGGCATAGATTTTGTTGGATCCTTATCTACTACTATTCAACAAAACAAGTATATTATAGTTGCTACAGACTATATAACAAAATGGCTAGAAGCAAAAGCTGTACCTAAAGCAGATGTCAAAAATACAGTAGACTTTATTTATAAAAATATTATCTGTTAACATGGATGTTCTACATATTTGCAGTCAAATCAAGGAATACATTTCAATAATGAGCTAGTAAAAATGCTCACTCAAAAATTTGAAATCCAACACTTATTCTCTATTTTCTATTATCTACAAACCAATGAACTAGTTGAAAGATTCAATTAAATATTATGTAAATTTTTAGCAAAATCAACTGATTAAGGCAAAGATTAGGATATCTTTATTCCATCTATCTTATTTACTTATCAAACTGCAAAACAATCTACTACCAAGTTTACACCTTTCTACCTTACTTATGAAAGAGAAACTGAATTTCCAAACTTTGATATTGATGATCTACTAGAAGAAAACTTTTTTATCTGATTATTCTTCTTAATTGAAGAATTACCTAAAGCACAAGAGAAAGCCAAAAACAACATTAAGAAAACTCAAATTTGACAAAAATTTATTGAAACAAAAAGCACAAAAAAGTTAAACCAATCTTTAAAAAAGAAGATAAAGTTCTTTTATACAATGTCATGAGAGACAAACATTACTTTGGCAAACTATTACCCAAATAGAAAGGACCTTATTTTGTGTATAAAGAAGTTGCACCAAATGTTTACATATTGTGAACCTTAGAAGACAATATTTTGAAAACATTAATTAAATATCTTGTTGCTAAAAAAATATCATAATAGACACTTGTGAAATCCTATGATTGTTATTAATCAATCACCTTCTCATATCAATAGAAATAATACTCTCTTATAATGAATACCTATTTCAACACTTTTTTCTCAGATCTTCTAAATATAATACCTGCTTTTTTGACTACTGTATCTTGTCTAGCCAATGAATCTCAAGATCTACAAAAATGAATAACTGCTACATATAGAAAGCTCTTTAGGACTAATAATTTTCAAAAAAAAGCAACTTGCCTATGCTTATTATTTGTGTGAATTATTAGAAGAATACTCAAAAGAGCAAAGAACAAATAAAAAAAAACTTTCTGTCTGTTATTATAAAGTTTCCATTAGAATCTATAATATCTTCTATGACCTTGGAATTGAACAAATTTTTAGAACCAATACAACTATCTTCTCAATAATTGATAGTTTTTCAAGTTCTGACTATTATGCTCTATTTTAATTTTTGCAGAGCTCAAAAGTAAGTAGAAGAGAATGTTAACATTAAGAGTTTTACACATTTTGATCATAACTTTTGATGTACTAAATTAAATTGAATAAAACAACCATTATTGGATTCAGCTCACCAAGGCAATTCTAATAAGCACAATATCATATGATTCTGATTACAAAATCATGAGATCAGGATGATTTTGATAAAAGCACTAATTCTAATATATGTGACTTGATTCTGATTGGCTCAAATTACTGTACTAGAAATCTTATATTTCTTACAGATCTTATAGATCATACAGATATTACAGATATTATATTTCTATTAAATCTATTATTTCTATTGATATGAGAAGGTGATTGATTAATA
>CAJVQA010007498.1:0-13778 GCA_910591915.1 Cetraspora pellucida | reverse complement strand
TCCTGTAATGGTTCATTGAACCACAATACCGATAAGTGATTAATAAAAGTCAAAAGACCAAAGAGGTCACCTTAATAAAAAAAAATAAAATAAAATACAATAATAAATATATATATAATTACTAATATTACTATATAATATACTATGTTAAAATCTACTTTGTAACATTTTTCTCTTCTTAAGAATTTTGTTTTACAAAATTCTCTTGACTTTTGTACCATTTACAAAAGTCAACTAATTGATTAAACTTGGCTTTACTTATATCATCGATATGTTTTAGAGTTAGTTTCTTTATTTGATATATTTGTTCATAACTAATAGCTTTGAACAATCGATAAATTCTAGTCTAGGCCTTAATTCTACTTGCCTTTATAAACTTGTCATAATCTGGTTTTTCTAATAATAGGACTTCTAGGTGATAGCCATAAGCTAAGCAATGTATCTGGTTATAGTTAGATAGATATACAATTAATTAGTATTTCTTGGTAATTTTGATATAACAATTTTCCTATAATATATTGATAGTTATTGGTACAGTAACTGAGAAAATCTGACTTGGTGTTGTGTTTAGTAGATCCATTTTTATTTTGGTCAACAGATCATTATTACGGATTATTGGTAATATATATGAGGTTTCTATATTAAGAATAAGAGTAGTACTATTAGCTTCATATATAATAGTATCTGGATATTGAACTTGTTTACAGAGATCCTATAACTCAAGGGCTTTGTAGTAAATTTGTAAAATAACCCATGTTGGTAGGTTCTGTGGTGGGTTCATTGTTGTTAAGATTATTAGAAGTTTAGTTCAAAAGTATAAAAAAAATTAATATTAAAGCAAGGCATTTTTTTAGCCTTTTTATATCTGTTAAAATTCTCTTCACACTTCTATGGCAAGCAATCTTTGGCACAGTAATTTGTAATTCATTTAACCCATGCTGTCTCTTATTAATTTCATTTAACCCAAGCTGTTTTATATTTAATAGCAGCTAAATTTGTTTAACATATGCTTTTCTTGTATTCTATTTATAACTACATTGTTTACAATACATATTAAACAATTCTTTGTTCTAAAAATTGAGCAAAATTTTTTCACTACATGTCTATTCTATTCTATTTTTATAATTATAGTGTTCTTTATGTCTTCCTTTTCTTAAAAAAATGAGGTCTCTGAACCTTATTTACTAATTTGTCTAAAATTAGTAACTTTGTTCTGGTTGGTTCATTTATTTCTAAATTTAGCAATCACATTGTTTTTGTTGTGATTGTTCTTTGTCTATCAATAAAATTCCAATTTTTTGTTGTATCTGTTTTTGTTATTTATTCTGTCCAATTTTTCCTATGTTTTAGTCTACAAAACTTTTTATCTTCTTTTCTTTTTTTACTAGTTTTCTTGTCAAAAAAACCTTTCTTGTCAATAAACTTGCTTTTTATTTGTTGTATTTCACTAAGGTGTGTATACTTTTCAGACTGTGAGCTTGTTTTGCCTAATATTAAAGTACTTTAGGATAAAGCTGATTGTTTATTTGGATGAGCTAGACAGATAATCTGTTTTGGCCTCAGTAGACAATTTCCTTTTTGTTATTTTTTTCTTCTTTTTCTTGCAGTTAGGTGGTGGCCAACACTTAACTGTTTTTACTATTTTTTTTTTATCATTTTAAGTATCTCATTTAGAATATATTTTCTAACTTTTTGCTTTCATAGATGTCTTGCCAAAGCAAAAGTCAAGCAATTTCTGTTTATTTGTCCTTTCTCCAAAATCAAGTTGCAAATTTGAAGGCTAAAGCAAGTAAAAGAGCTCTACTGAATTTCAAGGTGATCCAACAAGAATGACAACAAAGTACTATTCACAAGCAGATAGTTACAGAAAGAAATTTGCTATGAGTTTGGGTTGCAAATTTAGAAGATGAGGTCCAAGAGTTGCAAAGAAGATTAAGAAAAAGAGAAAGTTAAAGATATTTTTGTAATATTTTGTAAATAGTAATAATAATAATAATAAAATTCTATATTAAATGTAATCGATTTTTTTTTTTTAAATTTTGTACTAAGTTTTTATAATTAATAAAATAACAATTAATAACAAAATAATAAGTAAATAATTAATGTTTATAAAAGTAATAAAAAATGTTAGGTTTTATGGAGCACAGTTTCAATAACAACTTGTGGTTCCTAGTTCTGTCATTCATAATATTATTCTAAATGATCACTATTATATAATATTTTTGTAAAATTTGTTCCTTGTTGTTGCAAAGTTGATAAGTACTATTTTCTAATTTAGCATAAATAATAAATAGTCTAGTTCTTTTATTTTCAAACTTTGCAAAGCATGAGGCTTCTAAATTCTTTCATTGGATTAGAACTTTATCTCTAATTTCAAATTCTTCTGGTTTTAGTCTTCTGTTATATTTTTCTTTTTGTTTTTCTTGTGATGCTTCTGTATTTTGTCTGGCTTGTTCTTGTGCTTCTGGTAGTTTGTCTATTAAATCAAAAACTCATAACAAAATACTATCTTTAAAGTTTATTTCTGCATTAGTTTCTTTTATTGGCAGAATTAATTTATAGATAATATAGCTTGTCTTTCATAAGTCAGCTAAAAAGATGTATATCCAGTAGTAGCATGCTTCTTAGTTTGATAAGCAAAAAGTATAGCAGGAAGATTTATATTCCAATCTTCACTGGTTTCTACTTTTGCTAATAATTCACACAATGTTCTGTTTAGTCTTTCTACTATACCATTTGTCTGTAGATAATATGAGAATAAAAACTTATATTTTATAAAAAAGTTTTTACATAAAACTTAAATCATTTTATTTTAAAAGTTAGGTTCTTGGTCTGAAAGAATCATCTTGAATATTTCATATCTGCAAACTATTTCTATAAAGATAAATTTTGCAAGGGTTACAGCACTTGCATCTGGCATAGCTTGAGCTTCTGGCCATCAGGTTAAATAGTCAGTTGCAACAATAATGTATTTATTATTGTGAGTAGTAATAGTTAAAAGTTCTACTAAGTCAATTCTAATTTTTTCAAAGGTTTGTCTTATCTTTATAGAGTGTAAAGGTTCTTTTTTTTTAGCTTTGCCTCTTCTTTGGCATTGGTCACAAGTTTTAATATATTCTTTAATGTCTTTATACATTTGATTCTAATAATATCTTTCTAAGTCTTATAATACATAGCATCTATTTCTAAATGTTCTGCAGTAGAATAACTATACATCATATATAAAATAGGTCTACTTTTGTCTATTTGATAACTCTAAATAGTTTGTCTATAGATTTCTTGTTCTTTTTATACAAAAGTCCATTTTGAATTATAAAATATTTAGTCTTATTGGTAAGTTGTTTTCATTAATAAATAGTAAAGTTCAAAGGTATAGTGTTAGAATTTAAATAATTAAATAGATTGTTATATTGATCTAAGTTCATTATTTAAAAATTTTATATTAAAGTCTCGAGAGGGCATCCATATTAGAGTGAATTCTACTCAGTTTATAAATAATTGTAAAGTAATAAAGTTGAAGTTTCAAAATCCAGCATCTAATATGTCCTTTGGGTTCTACAGTTTTAAGCTATTTTAATGCTAAGTGATTAGTTATTAAGATAAATTCTGTAGCTTCTAAATAACTATAAAAATGTTCAATAGTTTATACTATTGCAGCACATTCTAATTTTGTAGCAAAATAATTTTGCTCTTGAGATAACAAACTTTTACTAACATAGGCAATAGAATGTTCTCTATTATCTCTATCTTTTTGGCTTAATGTAGCTTTAAAGCCATAATATAAAGCATCTGTAGCAATTATAAATCTTTTGCTAAAATCAGAATAAGCTAGTATAGGTGCAATAATAAGCTTTTCTTTAAGTAATTCAAAGGCTTGTTGTTGTTTACTTCTCTAATAATAAGGTTTATCTTTATGTAGGAGTTTGTTAAGAGGTTGGGCTATTGCTGAAAAGTTTCAAATAAATTGTTTATAGTATCCAACTAAACCAAGAAAAGATATTAATTTATTAGTGTTTTTAGAAGGTTGAATCTTTTGTATAGCATCAATTTTTGCAAGGTCTGGGGCTATTCCTTTTGAACTAATAGTATGTTCTAAAAAGAGTAAGAATTTTATCCAAAAGTTGCATTTGTCAAGGTTGAGTTTTAATCCAGCTTCTCTAATCCTTTAAAACACTATTCTTAAATACTTCAAATGATCTTCAAATGTTTTTGAGTATACATTAGTGTCATCAAGATAAACAACAACAAATTTCTATGCTATTCTTTTATATACTTTGTCTATGAGTCATTGGAATATTGCTGGTGCATTGCATAATCCAAATGGCATTACATTAAATTCATAAGTGCCATATTTTATAATAAATGCAGTCTTTTCTCTATCTTTTGAATCTATCATAACTTGCCAGTAACTACTAGCTAAGCCTAAAGTTGAGAACCATTGTAATTCAGATAATGCATTTAACATCTCTTGTATTCTTGATAAGGGATAAGCATCCTTTTTAGTGACATTGTTAAGTTTTCTGTAATCTACACAAAATCTTAACTTTCTATTCTTTTTCCATACTAGGACAACAGATGATGCCCAAGGGCTTTCTGATAGTTGAATTATATTGCTTTCAAGCATTCATTTAATTTCTTCTTTGATAAAGTTCTGTTCATCAAATGGCATGTTGTAAGAGTGTAATTTAACAGATAGTATGTCTTCTGTATAAATACAATGTTTAACTTTATCTGTTCTGCCAAGTTTTGTAATATCTTTGGCAAATAAATCAGCAAATTCTTCTAACAAGTTTTTGAACAATCATTCTTGTTCTTTATTAAGTAGTCCTATATTTACAGTATCTGTTTTCTCTAAGGCATATTTCTCATATAGTATTAAAGTATCTATTGTATATATATGTTTTTTTTTTAATGCATTTCTTTGCAAAGCCTGTTGCAAAGCTTCTTCTTCTGTTAGTAATTCTTTCTTAAGTGGTAATTCTTTAATTTCTTTTAAGTCTTTTAGATCTTTTGGATTTTCTGAATCTTTTAAATCTTCTGAATTAGGTGGTTTTTGATCTTGTCTAGGATGTTTCAAAAATTTTGAGATGCAAAGGCCAAACAAGAGTAATAATTTGCTCATTCTTGGTGATGAGTTATTTAATCTTAGAAAAATTCCAACATCTTTTCAAAATTGTTCTCTAGATGTTGAATTCTAACTTTTAATCTAGCAATAATTTGGTTTTTTTTATTCTCTTTCTTCTTAGAAATAGTGTTCTTACTTATTTCTATAAGTTTTATAGCAGTTTTTTCTGATAACTATGCTATTTCTATAGTATTTTTTTCTTCTGAAATAGTTTCTTCAGCAAGAGTTAACTTGTTTAATTCTTGGTAACATTCAGCACAATATTCTTAATGTTCTTCTAGTTTTGTACATTGTTTAGCAAAAAGGCATTCACAACAAAGAGCTACTTTTCCTTCAAAATTCTTTCTTAAATTTTCTATTGTTTTTCAAATATCAAAGTCTGAATGAGCATTATTAAAAGATTTATCTAAGATCTGTTGTAAGGTGGCTTCTTCTTCTTCAGTAAGGTTTACTTGTTCTGTTCAAAGTAAGATAGTAATTTCATTAGAGGTTTATTCATGACTATATCTATCATAGTCTTGTTCTTTCATGGCTTTCTCTATGATTTGGGTGTTTTCTTCTAATAAAACTTTAGCAAATCGATAAATTCTATTTTGGCTCAAGTCATATTAACTTTCAGCACTCTTGTTAGACTTAGTATAGTGTTTAATTCTATTTCAAATTTCATAATTTGGATTATATTGCAAATCTGAGCTAATTTTATAAGCATATATATGTTCTAATTCACAGAACCATAGGTTTCTTTGCATACTTTCTAAGTAATGCATTTTTGATTAAGGTTTCTGAATATTATACACTTTACATTGGACAAGAGTTCTTCTTCCTAATCCTGTTGTATAATATTTATAAGTTTCTAGTTCATTTGGGTTAAGGCCTTCATAATAGGTCTTGTAGCAAGCAGTACAAGCAAGTTGAGTTTTTATCTTGTATAGTTTTTCTGATTGTTGTAAAGTAAAGCAAAGACAACAATGGTAAGTTCTTCTTTTGCTATAATAGAATTGTCTTTCTTGTTTTATCAAGTCTGAAATACATCCACATCTATAGGTTAGGTTATCTAATTTCAGTTGAATAACAGAGCAGTTTATTTCTATATGGCCATATTCATTACAGCCATAGCATTGGTTTTCTGGGCAGTTTTTGAATAGATGAATAGTTTGTTTGCAATTCTTGCAAGCCAATTGTCTTCTTGGTTTGTTGGAACAGTAGGTAGATTGGTGACCATATCTGTTGCAATGTTGGCATCTATTTTTAGTGCAGTTTTCATGTTGATAAGTAGTCTTGTTGCAGATATAACATGCAGGGTAGTTCTTTTTTTAAGAGTATATAATCCATCTTCCATTATAATCTTCTTTTTCAGAAGTTATAGAGAAGGCATAGGCTTTATAGAAAGTTAAATATTTCTGCTCGTACAGTTCAAAATCTTTTGAAGTAGTGCATATAGGTTGTTTTTCTTAAAGTTGTTCTTACTCATATGATGTATCAAGAACAATTTTTCTTTCTTTTCAATAAATAGTATATTGGAAAGTTTTCTAATTATAGTTAGCTTCTATTTTTTTTGACCAATCATTTCCTAATAGAAGTAAATAAGAAGTAGCAAATACAACTTTCACATCTAAGAAAATAAGTCATCCTTGAACTCTAATAGGTAAGTTTCTAATAATTCCTAGTAGTCTGGAGGTAGTTCCAGTAGTAGTGACAATAATGCTCTTAGATGGTTCTTCTATTTTTAATCCTAATTCTTTTACTGTCTAGTAGGAAATTATACTAACAAAGACTCTGTTGTCAATAATAGCAGAGTAGGTTTAGTCTTGAATGTCAATATAACATTTAACAAGAGTGATAGTAAGAGTATACTGAGGTTTGGTAATTTCTTGATTTTCTGCTATGATGTAAGCAGTAAAAGCAGTTTTAATAGAATAGTTGTCTAACAATTTTTTTCAATTATTAGTATTTGAGTGGTTTGTGTTTTAGCTACATTTACATCTCAATAATAGGATGAGAGTGAGTGATTAAATCTTGGTTTCCATCTTTCTTAATTTTTGTCACTAGATCTGTTTCTTTCTGAATAATTTCTATCTTTGGATCTGCTTCTGCTTCTGTCTCTTTAATAATCATTTCTTTGATTGTTGTAGTTTTTTCTGTTATTATTATCATGATTATTATTATTGTTTTTGCTTTCTCTAAAGTTTCTGTTTTTTGATTTTTATTCTGTTTTTTCTACAATTTGCCATAAAATGTTCAGGATTACTACAGTAATAGCAAAGAGCTTTGTTCTGTGCAAAGTTAGATCTAGGATTATTTTCTCTTTCTGCAATATAGGCTATGTAAGAATGTGAAGTTTGTTGAGCTTGTGATGTTGATTGAAGTTGGGTCATGACTGAGTTAATATATAGTTGGGCTAGTTGTTTGATAATGTCATTAACATCATCTTTTTTGGGAATAGCCATTACTTTTTCTAGTTCCTAATGTTTTGCTCCTTCAATAGCAGCAGCTAAGTTAGCAAAAACTGATACTTGTATAGGTATTGCATATTCAGGTCACAATCTTTTGATAAAAAGCTAAACAATAAAGTTATTTGAGAAGCCCTTATCAGGATTTATTTTTTTTCCGAACTTTTTAAACTGAGCAATATATGTGTTAACAGTATTGGTTTCTTGTTTTAGGTTAAAGAATTCTTGTTGCCATATAGCTTTCTTTTTAACTGTTTTGAATTGCACCAAGAAACTAGATTTAAATTGAGGATTATCTCCTCCACTATATAACTGAAAATAGTTATCTCTAAGTTCTTTAAACCAATCTTCTGCATTGTTCTTCATATATGCTTGGGTAATTGCAAGTTTTTTTAGCTTTAGACTATTCATTGGCAATGGCAGCTCATTCAAATTCATTAATCCAGTCAACTGGATCTTCTGTTTTATTATCTTTAAATGATGCAATTTTAAAGAGTGATTTCTCTGCAGCTTCAAGAGTATTAACTAGTCTATTTATTGCAGCAACAGTGTTGTTTATAGCACTTTTATCTTCAGAATTAAGTTCATCAGTAATAGTTTTATTTGAACTTTCTGGTTTTTCTTCTTCTGATAAATATTGTTTTTTTTTTAAAATAAGTTTGTTCTAATAGTGGGTTAAGGTCTTTAACAGTTAGAGTTGTATCTTCTTGTAAATAAGTTTTCAAGTTTCGAACAAGATCTTTAGAGTCAATTGGTTGTTAGTAGTTAGATGGTATCTTAATAATAGAATACTTAGGTTGTACAGTTGGGATATTAGGATAGCTAGTTGCTCCTGATAAGCCAAAAGTTAGAGAGGATTCTTCTTTAGTTATAGTAAGGTTTTCAGTAGTTGTAAAAGAAGATTCTTCTGAACTTGATTCAATACTAGATCAAGATAAGAGAAAATTAATTTCTTTGGTTAGAAGATTGGTGAATCTAGTAACTGGTCTTGGTGTTGTTAAGATTGAAAGTTGAGGGATATAGGAAGGTTAAGTAGAAGTGTAAAAGGGTACTTGAATACTTTTTCTTTCTTGTAAAGCTACTGGTTGATTAGAAAAAAAAGATAATGATCCTCTTCTTAAAGGGTTATTTCATTGAGAAAAGTATATTGTTCACTGGTTTGATCTTTACTATATGGTGCTAAAAAGCTAGAGTTTACAATAAGTATTGGAGTTCAAGTAAGAGTAACAATAGTGGTGATAGAAGAAGTAGAAGTAGTAATAAGTTCTTCTACAGTAATAACAGTTTCTTGTAGTAATTGTTGAGAAGTAGATGTACTAATTTCTTTCTTAGAGCCTTGTGCTAATTCTAATGCAGCAGCTTGTAAAGCTTTAATATATTGTTGAGCTCTAATTGGATCATTAATAAAAATATCGAATGGAGTTCTTTGGTCAATAGTAACTGATAGTATTGAGTAATGAGAGTTATATTTTCAAAAGAGAAGTTGAGTAATTTCTCAGAGATTAGTTATCTGATTTTGATAACAACAACTAAAAATAATATTTCTAGCAGAAATTCAAGCAGCTGAACATGCAGAAGTAGCTAGCCTTAAAAAGTTAGCTTGGGTAACTTTAGTGAAAGAAGTGGCATGAAAGGCTTCTGAATACCAAGCCTAAAATTTAGCAAAACATCTGTGAGAGTTAAGAAGAATAGGTGTTGGTAGATAACACTGAGAACAAGATAAATCACTTGCAAGAGTTTGCAATACAGTAGTAGTAAGAGAAAAGTTTTTACTATAAATCTGTTGATGTTTTTGAATATTTTCTAAATAAAATTAAGTAATAAACTCTCATATAAAATAAATTTCTTTAAGAAGAGTTAGTACTAATGAGTAATAAAATAATAAAATAAAATAATAAAAATCAAGAGAATAAATCTAAAATAATAGTGCTAGCAAGTAAAAAAATTCAAGTATTTAATCAAAAGTTTAAGCAATTCAAAATATATTCATTAGCTAATAAGTAATATTAAAATCAAAAATCAAAATCAAGATTATTTCAAAAATCAAAAATTCAAAGATAGAAGATAAAAGCATAAACTTCTTCAATTTCAAAATACAAAATATAAATGCAAAATACAAAATAATTCAATTTAATTTGAGTTAGTAGAGGTATACCTAAAATAATAATTTTAAAATTTTAAAATACTTTTTTATAATTGCTGCTTCCAAAAATAAAATCTTTTTTAGAGAGAGAATTGCTTTCTGGGGTAGTTTTCTTAAGAGAGATTTCTGTTCCTTTCTTGAAATAAATTTTTATAATTTCTGCCAAAAGGCACTAAAATATTACAGGATTGTAGCCTTCTTAATACAATACAACCAAGTAACAAGGTTACCCAGTATAGTGATTGACTATTGCAAATATATATGGGATGAAGGTGTAGTAGTTTACTTTACTACACAGCAGCAGACAAATAATTCAAAATAATAACAGTATATAGATTAACTTTATTAACTAAACACATAGTAATAACCTTGTCTGTAGAAATTATTCTAGAGGAGGAATATCACTTTTACAAGTTAGAAGTAAAGGTAAAAGAGTCTAAGTTGAAGTATAGAAACTTAGAATTAGCAGAGAAAGATAAAAGCTATTCTTTATATATCTTTTTATCTAGCAGGGATAGTGGGAATTCAAGCAACATTACTTGATACTGTACTCAGAGTAATAGAAGTTCAAACAAGATTAGATATTATTGTACTTGGGATAGTGAAGATTTAAACAACATTAAATAATACTATGCTTGGAATAGTAGAGACTGTGCAAAGATAACTTGGAATATTGTTTATGTTATTTGTCATTTATGCTTAAAACACTTGGGACTTGTGTTTAGGCACTTGGATCTGTGCAAAGACACTTGAAATTTGTGCAGGAATACTTGAAGTTCATGCAAAGACACTTAGAATTCATATTAAAGATACTTGAAATTCTTGTACTGTGGCACTTGACACAGTAATTTGGTGCTAGAATACATAAAACTTGTATAGAAATACTTGGTGTTTGTAAAATAATAGTAACATTACAGATATTACTCAGTGTCATATGGCTGTACCACATTTCTAATAGCTAATTAAAATCCTTTTATCTATCTACTATATAATATAACTATTGACTAACTAATAATAAATATAATATAAAATACAATAATGAATATATATATAATTACTAATACTACTATATAATATACTATGCTAAAATCTACTTTGTAACACTAGGTTTGCTTTTTTTTTTTTTAAGTTAAACTAGCTTCTTTTGAAGCTGAGGCTTTTTATTCAGTATAGTCAGGATATAGGGACTCACAGCCAAGGCCTCAAAGGAGTCACTTTATATTAAAGAGTACAACTAGTCACACATACACTTTTGGTGTCTAATTAAGTAGTCTGCTGATGATTTTACACTAGCTGCCATACCTGCAACCCAACTAGGAGTGTTGTCTATTTAAATCCTTTGTACTGCAACTCTTACTGTATCACTAGATCATCTCTGCTATATAAGTCAGTCGAGAAGGTCAAAATGCTTACCTGTATCCTTAGAACCTTGTACCTTATTTCATGCAGTGTATCCTCAAAAGCATTGTTACTAGAGCCTTCTGTGTCCTACATACAGCTAACCTAGTTTTATATAACATGCTATAGTTAGGGGAGGGACAGAAATTAGGTGATTTCTGTTTACTAAGAGACTATACCTCCTACTCTCCACCTGATTAAAATCTTAACAAACTAAATTTAATTATAACAATATTTGACCTGATCGAATTACAAACCCCTTACCTTTCCTAAAAAATCACCTGATTTCTGTCCCTTCCCTTACCTAACACTTGCAGTCAGGGCTAACCTTAAACTACTACATTACACTATTTCTATCCTTGTAAAGTTCACCCAAACCCCGGTACCTATCTTTCTAACATCTTCTTCATCATCTTCTACTAGCCACAACTCAGAATCATCAGTCTTATTCCAGACTATCAATCCAGATGGCCCGGTATGGTATATCTTAATATCCTTTTCTTTTAGCAAATCTGATAGCCTGGTTAGTCATATGCACCTCTACACATCTTGACATTCAGTTTTAATCTTCAGTTTCTATGAAAGTGTTTTGTGGGCTTTCATCAGTCTGACAGCACTGTTGAAAGTTTGTGCTACCTTTTTACTCGGGAATTTCCAAGTGGGATTCCATCTCCTCAGTTCCTTAGTCTTCTATGCTCGGTGGTTTTATCATAGGTTTATACTAAAGTCTTATGCAATACCGGTTATTAACATTTCTCTATATACATGTACTATGTAACATTACACTTCACATAGATGCCCTGAGCTCCTAATGTCTGTAGGACCCCGACTTGGTGTACCTGGGTTACAGCCACATGAGGCCAACCGATCAACAGAAGACAGTTTCTGTATTACAGATATAATTTCCAAATTTCATTGTAGGTGGAATTTGAACCTTAGACCTGCCACTTGGAGGATGACAACCCAACCACTACACTAGGATCGCCATCTTCCTAGGTTTGCTTTTTGTTTTGCTATAGTTGTATAATTGTATATAATATTGTTATATATGATGTCTAGTAGTTTAAAGTTTTAATACAATAAGTAATTCTAATAAAAATTACAGTATTGATTATTAGATAACTTGTTTTTTTGTAATTTTTGCATATTTTAGTTTTCTAATTATATATATTGTTTTTTCTTATTATAATTTAGTATATAAAAACTTGTTTTCTTCTTACTATAAACTAGTATTTGAGAATTTAAAGGTTTCTTTGTTAAGATACTAGTAATAAATATATTGTTAAATATTGTACTAAGTGTTGTTTTGGTTATGTGTATTACTAAGACTAATTTAGTTGAATTGACTTAAATATTAGTTAAGTTGTAGAATATTGTTGCAGTAATTATAATTTTTAATAACTCTTTTTTTAATATTGTTATTCAAATAGTGTTATCTATATATGCTAATACTGAATATAAGTCATATTGTTACTTTTTTTTTTTTTTTTTTTAAATATTAAGGTGAGTACTTGTGACCTAGGATTTTATTGATAGTACATTTAGCTAATGGTTGCATTACAACCACAGGGGGCAATTATGAAAAGAGTATACAACTAGCCACTTGTACAACTTTAGTCATTATCTAATTTAAGTAGTCTGCCCAAAGGTTCTACACTAGCTGTCATACCTGGAACCCACTTGTAGGTTCTCTATTTAACCACTCTGTTCCTGTATCCACCCACCTACCTACATCTACCAAGATGCCCCAGTCAATACTGGTTCAAATATGCCATGGTCACTAAGTCTTTAAAGTGGTTTACTTATATAAGGAACCTTTAACCTTGTACTAAACCTTCCAGAATCTTCTGTATCCTATTCTTACAGCTAACCTGGTATCACTATGGCTGAGACCAACACTGGTAGTCAGGGCATATCATTAAACCACTATGCCCTTGTAGAGTTCATCCCAATCCTAGTATTGACTTCACAACATATCCTTACTACTTTGATATTCAATTCAAGTTCCATCATGCTGCCATTCCAAATAGCCCAGAAAGGTAAGTCAAAATCATACACCTCTGGTTCACATGTTTGCAAACATGTGCCCTTTTCCTCTAGAACCTGGAAATTCCGGTAGCCTGGTTGGTTCATCTGGTTTCTTCTTAAAGACCAGCACATTTGCCTAGTTCTACAAGTTCTAGCTCCGTTTTATAAATCTAGTCTTTATAGTAGTACTGTTAAAGGTTCAGGTTACCTCTCTACTTGGGTCTTCCAAGTGGGCTTCCATCTTTCTATCTGGTTCCCTTGATTTACACAGCCTAAGGACTTATCTTGGGTTCACACTGCCCAGTACCGGTTCGTGTTCCCTCGTATAATATTGTTCAAGTGCCTTAGACTTTCCAGTCATGCTGGTATAATACGGGTTACAGGTATCCTATCCCAACCAATCACAAAAGACAGTTAGCTGTAACACAGAAAGAATTGCAAATTTTTACTATCACTGGGATTTAAACTCTAGACCTGCCACTTGGAGGTTGACAACCTATTTACTTCATTAGGTCGTCACACCCCTATATTGTTACTTCTAATACATTATATTTTTTAAAATAAGTTAAAAAGTTTATTAATAATATTAAATCTAATAACTGTTATTTTAAACTATACTTTTAGGATTATATAT